>CAUYLG010044406.1:0-64363 GCA_963573385.1 Cacajao melanocephalus | reverse complement strand
AGTAATGGGATTGCTGGGTCTAATGGAATTTCTATTTCTAGGTCCTTGAGGAATCGCCACACTGTCTTCCACAATGGTTGAACTAATTTACACTCCCACCAACAGTGTAAAAGTGTTCCTATTTCTCCACATCCTCTCCAGCATCTGTTGTCTCCCGATTTTTAAATCATTGCCATTCTAACTGGCGTGAGATGGTAACTCAATGTGGTTTTGATTTACATTTCTCTAATGACCAGCGATGATGAGCATTTTTTCATATGTTTGTTGGCATCATATATGTCTTCTTTTGAAAAGTGTCTGTTCATATCCTTTGCCCGCTTTTGAATGGGTTTGTTTGTTTTTTTTCTTGTAAATCTGTTTTAGTTCTTTATAGATTCTGGATATTAGCCCTTTGTCAGATGGGTAGATTGCAAAAATTTTTTCCCCCATTCTGTTGGTTACCAGTTCACTTGTTTCTTTTGCTGTACAGAAGCTCTGGAGTTTAATTAGATCCCATTTGTCTATTTTGGCTTTTGTTGCCAAAGCTTTTGATGTTTTTGTCATGAAGTCCTTGCCTATGCCTATGTCCTGAATGGTTTTGCCTAGGTTTTCTTCTAGGGTTTCTATGGTATTAGGTCTTATGTTTAAGTCTTTAATCCATCTGGAGTTAATTTTAGTGTAAGGTGTCAGGAAGGGGTCCAGTTACTGCTTTCTGCACATGGCTAGCCAGTTTTTCCAACACCATTTATTAAACAGGGAAAACTTCCCCCATTGCTTGTTTTTGTGAGGTGTGTCAAAGATCAGATGGTTGTAGATGTGTGGTGTTGCCTCTGAGGCCTCTGTTCTATTCCATTGGTCTATATCTCTGTTTTGGCACCAGTACCATGCTGTTTTCATTACTGTAGCCTTGTAGTATAGTTTGAAGTCAGGTTGCGTGATGCCTCCAGCTTTGTTCTTTTTGCTTAGAGTTATCTTGGCTATGCAGGGTCTCTTTTGGTTCCATATGAAGTTTAAGGTGGTTTTCTCCACTTCTGTGAAGAGAGTCATAGGTAGCTTGATGGGGATAGTGTTGGATCTATAAATTACTTTGGGCAGTATGGCCATTTTTGCAATATTGATTCTTCTTAACCATGAGCATGGAATGTTTTCCATCTGTTTGTGTCCTCTCTTATTTCCTTGAGCAGTGGTTTGTAGTTCCCTTTGAAGAGGTCCTTTACATCCTTTGTTAGTTGTATTCCTAGGTATTTTATTCTCTTTGTAGCAATTGTGAATGGCAGTTCTTTCTTGATTTGGCTCTCTTTAAGTCTGTTATTGGTGTATAGGAATGCTTGTGATTTCTGCACATTGATTTTGTATCCTGAGACTTTGATGAAGTTGTTTATCAGTTTAAGGAGATTTTGGGCTGAGACAATTGGGTCTTCTAAATATACAATCATGTCATCTGCAAATAGAGACAACTTGACTTCCTCCTTTCCTAATTGAATACCCTTGATTTCTTTTTCTTGCCCGATTGCTCTGGCTAGAACTTCCAATACTATGTTGAATAGGAGTGATGAGAGAGGGCATCCTTGTCTGGTGCCAGATTTCAAAGGGAATGCTTCCAGTTTTTGCCCATTCAGTATGATATTGTCTGTGGGTTTGTCATAAATAGTTTTTATTATTTTGAGATACATTCCATCGCTATCTAGTTTATTGAGGGTTTTTAGCATAAAGGGCTGTTGAATTTTGTCACAGGCCTTATCTGCATCAATTGAGATAATCATGTGGTTTTTGTCTTTGGTTCTGTTTGTGTGATGGATTATGTTTATAGACTTGCGTATGTTGAATCAGCCTTGCATCCCTGGGATGAAGCCTACTTGATCGTGATGGATAAGCTTTTTGATGTGCTGTTGCAATTGGTTTGCCAGTATTTTATTGAAGATTTTTGCATCTGTGTTCATCATGGATATTGGCCTGAAGTTTTCTTTTCTTGTTGAGTCTTTGCCAAGGTTTGGTATCAGGATGATGTTGGTCTCATAAAATGATTTGGGAAGGATTCCCTCTTTTTGGATTGTTTGGAATAGTTTCAGAAGGAGTGGTAACAGCTGCTCTTTGTAGGTCTGTTAGAATTCAGATGTGAACCCATCTGGACCTGGGCTTTTTTTGGTTGGTAGGCTATTAATTGCTGCCTCAACTTCAGTCCTTGTTATTGGTCTATTCAGGGTTTCGACTTCTTCCTGGTTTAGGCTTGGGAGGGTGCAAGCGTCCGGGAATTTATCCATTTCTCTCAGGTTTACTGGTTTATGTGCATAGAGTTGTTTGTAGAAATCTCTGATGGTAGTTTGTATTTCTGTGGAATCGGTGGTGATATCCCCTTTATCGCTTTTTATTGCATCTATTTGATTCTTCTCTCTTTTCTTTTTTATTAATCTGGCTGTCTATTTTGTTGATCTTTTTCCAGCTCCTGGATTTATTGATTTTTTGAAGGGCTTTTTGTGTCTCTATCTCCTTCACTTCTGCTCTGATCTTGGTTATTTCTTGTCTTCTACTAGCTTTTGAGTTTTTTGATCTTGCTCCTCTAGCTCTTTCAATTTTGATGATAGGTTCTCGATTTTAGATCTTTCCTTGCTTCTCATGTTGGCATTTATTGCTATAAATTTCCCTGTAGACACTGCTTTAAATGTATCCCAGAGATTCTGGTACTTTGTGTCTTCATTCTCGTTGGTTTCAAAGAAAACCTTCATTTTTCTGCCTTCATTTCATTGTTTATCCAGTCAACATTCAAGAGCCAGTTGTTCAGTTTCCATGAAGCTGTGCGGTTCTGAGTTAGTTTCTGAATCCTGAGTTCTAATTTGATTGCACTGTGGTTTGAGAGACTGTTTGTTATGATTTCCGTTCCTTTGCATTTGCTGAGGAGTGATTTACTTCCCGTTATGTGGTCAGTTTTAGAATAGGTGTGATGTGGTGCTGAGAAGAATGTATATTCTGTGGATTTAGGGTGGAGAGTTCTGTAGATGTCTATTAGGTTTGCTTGGTCCAGATCTGAGTTCAAGTCCTGGATATCCTTGTTAATTTTCTGTCTCATTGATCTGTCTAATATTGACAGTGGAGTGTTAAAGTCTCCCACTGTTATTGTGTAGGAGTCTAAGTCTCTTTGTAGGTCGTTAAGAACTTGCTTTATGTATCTGGGTGCTCCTGTATTGGGTGCATATATATTTATGATCATTAGCTCTTCTTATTGCATTGATACTTTTACCATTATGTAATGCCCTTCTTTGTGTCTTTTGATCTTTGTTAGTTTAAAGTCTGTTTTATCAGAGACTAGGATTGCAACTCCTGCTTTTTTTTTTTTCTCTCCATTTGCTTGGTAAATCTTCCTCTATTCCTTTATTTTGAGCCTTTGTATGTCTTGCATGTGAGATGGAGTTCCTCGATACAGCACACCGATGGGCTTTGAGTTTTTGTCCAATTGCCAGTCTGTGTCTTTTGATTGGGGCATTTAGCCCATTTACATTTAGGGTTAATATTGTCATGTGTGAATTTGATCCTGCCATTTTGATGCTAACGGGTTGTTTTGCCCATTAGTTAATGCAGTTTCTTCATTGTGTCAATGCTGTTTACCATTTGGTATGTTTTTGGAGTCACTGGTACTGGTTGACCCTTTCTATGTTTAGTGCTTCTTTCAGGAGCTCTTGTAAGGCAGGCCTGGTGGTGACGAAATCTCTGAACAATTGTTTGTTTGTAAAATATTTTATTTCTCCTTTGCTTATGAAGCTTAGTTTGGCTGCATATGAAATTCTAGGCTGAAAGTTCCTTTCTTTAAGGATGTTGACTATTGGCCCCCACTCTCTTCTGGCTTGTAGGGTTTCTGCTGAGAGATCTGCTGTGAGTCTGATGGATTTCCCTTTGTGGGTAACACCACCTTTCTCTCTGACTACCCTTAGCATTTTCTCCTTCATTTCAACCCTGGTGAATCTAACGATGATGTGCCTTGGGGTTGCTCTTCTTGAGGAATATCTTTGTGGTGTTCTCTGTATTTCCTGGACTTCAATATTGGCCTGCCTTCCTAGGTTGGGGAAGTTCTCCAGGATAATATCCTGAAGAGTGTTTTCCAGCTTGGATTCACTCTCTCTGTCACATTCAGGTACACCTATCAAATGTAGAGTAGGTCTTTTCACATAATCCTATATTTCTTGGAGGCTTTTTCATTTCTTTTTACACTTTTTTCTCTAATCCTGTCTTCTCGTTTTATTTCATTGAGTTGATCTTCAATCTCTGATATCCTTTCTTCTACTTAGTCGATTCACCTACTGAAACTTGTGTATGCTTTGCGAAGTTCTCGTGTTGTGTTTTTCAGCTCCATCAATTCATTTATATTCTTTTCTAAGCTGTTTATTCTCGTTAGCATTTCATCAAACATTTTTTCGAGGTTCTTAGTTTCTTTGCATTGGGTTAGAACATGTTCTTTTAGCTCAGAGAAGTTTCTTATTACCCACCTTTTGAAGCCTGTTTCTGTCAATTCATCAGACTCATTCTCCATCCAGCCTTGTTCCCTTGCTGGAGTTGTGATCCCTTGGAGGAGGAGAGGTGTTCTGGTTTTGGGTGTTTTCATCCTTTTTGCCTGGTTTCTTCCCTTCTTTGTGGGTTTATCTACCTGTGGTCTTTGTAGTTGTTGACTTTCGATTGGGGTCTCTGAGTGGACGTCCAGTTTGTTGATGATGAAGTTATTTCTTTCTGTTTCTTAGTTTTCCTTCTAACAGTCAGGCCCCTCTGCTGTAGGACTGCTGAGGTCCACTCCAGACCCTGCTTGCCTGGGGATCACCTGCAGCAGCTGCAGAACAGTAAGAGTTTCTGCCAGTTTCTTCTTCTGTTATCTTTGTTCCAGAAGGATACCCACCAGATATCAGCCCTGAGCTCTCCCTTATGAGGTGTCTCTTTGGATAAATGGGGGTCAGGGAGCTGCTTGAGGAGACAGTCTGACCCTTATAAGAGCCCAAGTGCTGAGCTGTGAGCTCCATTGTTTCATTCAGAGCTGCTGGGTAGGTATGTTTAAGTCTGCTGCAGTGGGACTCATAACCACCTCTTTTTCCCAGGGAAGGTGGGGCTTTATTTATAAGTTCCTGACATGCTGCTGCCTTTTTTCAGAGATGCCCTGCCCAGCGAGGAGGTAGCCTAGTCACAGTCTGCCAGCAGAGGCATTGCTGAACTGCTGTGGGCACTGCCCAGCTGCTGTGTGAACTTCCTTGTGGTATTATTTATAGAGGTATAGTTAGAACTGCCTTGGTAATGGTGGTCTGCCTCAGTAATGGCAGACTGCCTTGGTAATAATGGAGGATGCCCTTCCCATAACAGAGCTGGACTGTCCAGGGTCCAGTGGCTCTTGATGTGAAACTCTTAATCTAGAGCGTTTCAGATTGCTGGTCTTTGTAGGAGTGGGACCCACTGAGCCAGAACATATTACTCCCTGTTTCAGCCCCCTTTTTTTCAGTTGAGTGGGCGGCTCTGTCTCCCAGGCATTCCAGGCACCAGTTGAAATGGCCACCCAGATATGTGAGAGTTTGTGTGGAGACCCACTGGGCCTGCTGAAATAGCTGTGCTGGAATCTCGTGGTGTTTTTTAGTCTGGGACTCTCCTGGTCTGTGGGCAGTAATAACTCATTTGGAAATGTGGTGATCACTCACCCTCTGCATTATTCTTGCTGAGAACTGCACTCCAGAGCTGTTCCTATTTGGCCATCTTGCTCAGCTATCTGGAGTTGGCCTCAAATTCTGTAATGAATAACTGCAATACTTTTCAGAAAAACATTTGAGAAATTAGATTAAGAAAGATAGTTTCTGGAAAAAGTTAATACTATACCCAAACTGTCATCAAAAGATGTTAAACTCAATTTTCTTGCCAATAGTATATGGGAATGGCTGCGTTCCTTGAAACCCTTGCCAACATTAGATTTTGTGTTTTCTAAAAAACTAAATTACTCTGTTAGATTAAAAATATTATCAGTTTATTGTTCTGATTTTCATTTATTTTCTTATCATATGATTGTAAGAAAATATTTTTATATGATTGTTTGCCATTTTTATTCTTTCTCTATAATCTGCCTCTTCAGAAACTTTGCTCACTTTTGTCTATATGGTTGTTTATATTTTCCTTATTGATTTTTAAGTTTGTTATGTATTAAGTTTACTAATTATTTTGTCATTAATTCTACCTTACAAGTCTCAGTTTGTCTGTCAATTGTTTTTTAAAACTTTGTGAATGATGTTTTGGATCAAGCAGAAACTTTAAAAATGATATGTAATCACATTTATTCATCTCTTCCTTTCATAAGTTCTACTTTTGGTATAATTCCCAGTACAAGATTATATCAATTTCACTTATATTTTCTTCTAATACTTTTATTATTTATTTGTTTCTATTTGAATCTTTAACTGGAATGTTTCATGGTATACAGTGTAGGTCAGGAACTTAATTTTTTTCTTTTTAAATGGTTAGCTAGGCTCTCCAATATTATTTGTTAAATTTTCGTTAATTTCTTTATTGTTTTGAGCTACTTTTTCTATCAGATTATTAATACTGATACATTCTGAGCCTATTTCTTAATTTACTCTTTTATCAATCCATCCACTCTTGTGGCGGTACCACACCCTTTCAAAAACTGTAACAGAATATACTGAGGAACTAGGGGGCATATCTTTTTGTCTATTTAGCCATTACATTACACCACATTTCCATAGCAGTTATAAGCATGAGTTTAGGAGTTAAGGTTGTCTGGACTTGAATCCAACCCTATTGCTTACTAAATATAAAATCACAGTCAAATTATGCAGCTCTCTCTTAAATAACTCACGCATTTATTTCTTCCTGTGTAAATCGAAGAAAATAATACTTACCTCACAGAGTTGTTGTGACAAGTGAAATAAAGTAAAGCTCTTAGTACAGGGCCTAGAATATAGTATGCTCCACAAGCATGGTTAGTTCACAATGGAAAGATATTTAGGACATGGTCCTTCTTATGATTTTGCCTATGACTTCATTGTAGAGATTGGACATAGATGTGAAAAGGGAGATGATGATACACGGTAAGGTAAATACTCACATTCCAGCTCTTACCTCTGGGAGGAGACCGACTCAGGGCCACTGTAGCAGGCACAGAGATGTAGTAAGGTGGCTGGCTACTCCAGCCAGGTTTTTTGGGCAAGCTGGGCCTTGATTTGGTAACTGTTGTCCAAGAATTGATTCTCAGCTTTGTGATCTCATTGATCTGGAGTCAGTTCAGATTTCGAGTACCAAGTTACATCCACCAAATATATGTTTTGAGTGTTACCTGATCTGAGATGATGCACAACCCGAATTAAACAGGGCTCACTTTTCGATCACATGCCTTGTCCAGAAAGTGTAGAACCTGTTTTCTGCTGGCTAGTTTTTTTGTTTGTTTGTTTTTGAGATGGAGGCTTGCTATGTGGACCAGGCTGGAGTGCAATGACTGTTCACCAGCGTAATCATAGCTCACTGCAGCCTAAAACTCCTGGTCTTAAGTGATCCTCCCATCTCAGCCTCCTGAGTAGCTGGGACTATAGGCATGAACCACTGTACTGGTTGCTGGCCATTTTTATAAGCCCAGCACAAGTCTTCCTCCCATTTTTTCCATCTACAACCACTATGATGTCCAAGTTTCCCCAATCAGATGGGTGGTGCACACTGCAGGTGTTCAGATGCAGTGTAACTTACCTGGTACTCTCTTCCTGATGGAATCTGGATCATTGACATTGTTTATGGTATGAATTTCCTTTGACTATAGGGCTTGCCTTCAATGCTCTACATGACTCTAAAATGACTTGATGTGACATACATATTAGACTCCTTTTCTTTTCCTCGTCTATTTCCTATGCTAGCCTCTCATCCTGGATTAATTATGCCTGAACACTGAAATAGAGTAATTCTTTCAGTAACAGGAATATTTATTTATTAATATAGTGTTTGTCCATCATTCATTATCTTTTTTTTTTCTTTGAGAAGGAGTCTTGCTCTGTTGCCCATGCTAGAGTGCAGTGGCATAATCTTGGCTCACTGCTATCTCTGCCTCCTGGGATCAAGCAATTCTCCTGCTTCAGCCTCCTGCTTCAGCTGGGATTACAGGCACCTGCCACCAAGCCCAGATTATTTTTGTATTTTTAGTAGAGACGGAGTTTCACTATGTTGGCCAGACTGGTCTCGAACTCCTGACCTCAAGTGTTCCACTCGCCTCTGCCTCCCAAAGTGCTGAAATTACAGGAGTGAGCCATCACCCTTAGCTGTTTCTCATTCGTTATTGAATATGCATTGGCAAATTTATTTTCTTTAGCCCTTCTTTTTCCTTTACTACATACAGACCTCTCTTCTGTCGATACATCTCTCCTTTATACTTATTCTCAAATACTGTTGATTAGGTTATAACTTTCATTCCCTACATTCTAGCTGTTGAACTTGTTGGATTCCTAAGTCTATGCAGCGAGCCGTTTAGACACCAAGTCTTAAAACCACTGAATATGAATATGTTAATCCCTTATATGCTTTTTCTACCTTCAGTTTCAGTGGGTGGTTATTTCCTGATGTTGTCTCCAAGTTCAAAGGGTGTGGAGATTTGAGTACAGCCCCCAAATGAGTAGTGACTTCTTTTATGTTTCTAAGCAGAATCTTGTGCTTGCATCTTAGATCCATTTTCCAGGGGTGACACAAGACAAGGGAGTTACAGCTTTTCACATATAGTGCCATCTATCTATATCATAGTAGCAGGCTTTATTTTATTTTATTTTTTTTGAGACATGGTCTGCCTCTGTTGCCCAGGTTGGGGTGCAGTGGTATGATCTCAGCTTAGTTTAACCTCTGCCTTCTGGGCTCAGCAATTCTCTCACTGCAGCCTCCCATGTAGCTGGGACTACAGGTGCCTACCACCAAGCTTGGATACTTTTTAAAGGTTTTTTTGTAGAGACAAGGTCTCACTATATTGTCCAGGCTGGTTTGGAACTCTTGGGCTCAAGTGATCTGCTCATCTTGGCCTCCCAGAGTTCTGGGATTACAGGTGTGAGCCACCATGCCCAGCCGGCTTTATTATTTTAAACTGCTATAGAAAGACATAATCACTGCTAAGCCATTAACTATATATTTATCTCCTACTATTCATTATAATGCCTTGTATTCTGTCAGTGCTGTCAGAGGCACCTAGAATTTTTTAGGCATCCGCTGGGTGTGTGACATTGGGAAAGGCTCTGAACGGGGTTCTTATTTGGAAGGAAGCATCACAAAGATGGTATGAAGGGTGACTGTTTTTCTCTATAGCCCACCACTCTATGCTTCATTGTGGTTTAGGTTAACAGGTTGGTGTAATTGCTCATTTTGTTCCCTAGACCCTGTTAGGATTTCCTAGAAATATGAGTGCATTTGTTATGTGTTTTAGATGGGCTCAGTGCGATGTGGCCTCTAGATGAATTTGCAAATATAAATAAGAACAGATAGCCCCTCCCTTTTTATTTTAACTTCAACATACAATGAAAAGCAAGAAACAGTAGTACCTTGCACCAGTGATTTGGAAAGCAGCATAGTTTTTTGAGAAAGGAGAAAAAGATTACATGTGTGCCGTCTGTGTATGTGTGTGCATTTCAAGTGGCATAAAAACTTTGACTTCCATTTTAATATGTATGCTGTAGAACTTAATATGAGAGTTGTAAACATTTCTAGACTTATTAGCTCAAATAAACTTAGCATACTTTATTACACATGATGTGCTGAAATTTCTGGTGAGGTCTTAACATTCTCTTCAAGGGATAGTTTCTGACTTCCTGGCTTGTGATCAGTATAGATTCTGAATTCCCACTTTTCCTGGTCTTTGGATTCAACAATCATCTTAAGTCTCACAGTGTAGATGCAGCTGTGCTTTACAATCACCCTTTTGATCTAGTGGGCCTGAGGTGTCTGTCTATGTCAGCACACATTATTTACCTTTTGATGCTACTTTTTTCTGGTCTCTGTGGTATGTATTGTCACAGAATGGAGCCCTGCTAGATACTCAGAAGTGACGAATGTACCATAATCTCTTTGAAGTTTTGGGTGCTTCTTTTATTGTGAGAAAGATGATGGCTTTAGTTACAAGTCATTTCTCATTCTTTGCTCAAAGTATTTTAGCACAATTTGAAGCTACCCAGGTAGCGGAATACCACAACATATTCTTAAACACTGAGAATAATTCACAGTGTATCAAGCACAGAAACAGGTTAAGCTATAGGACAAGGCATTTCAGGGCAACGGAACCTACTTTGTATACACAATAGTCATTATTATCACTGATAATATTGATAAGAAATGTCAGTGCATGCAATCACATTTTACATTGTATCCAGGTATTTATTAGACTTCCATTTGCACAATGTATGTTTTTTACGTGTGTCCTCTTAGGCAGAGGAGATACCATTGCCTAGTTTGGGGAGGGATCCTGGGGTACTGGAAAGATCATATGATTGAGAATCAGAAAGACATGTCATTGGGTTCCATTTCAACTCCTTTGTTGACTTAGTAGTAAATATGAGCAATTTATCTTTATCACTGAATTGGGGGTTATATCACTGGGGTGCCAGTCAGCAGACAGAAACCTTACCAGTTCTAGTAACAAAGAGAATTTAGTATTAAAACGTGTTAACCGGGTAACAGAGAAATGAAAAGATAAAAAACAAACACCTAGATATAAAGGAGGCGATCATGCAGGAGGTAGCTACCACTTCTCAGCCAAGGAAACAAAAGACAGAAGTTGGAATTACTTCAAACTCAGAAGATTGGAGGAGAAGAGTCTTGCAGAGCTGGGACGCAGGTCTCTGAGGAGGGTGTGTGTTCTGGCTGGGCTGGTGCCCGGGGTGGCACAATGAGGCCAGTTCAGCGAATGTTAGAAAAACTGCACACTTGAATCACTGCTGCTGCGGGAATGAAAACTGCTACTGCAAGCTGGAATGAGTTGCTGCTGCCAGGGCTAAGAACTGTTCCTGAAATGCTGAAGACAAGAACATGAAGTAAAAAGAAGGATCAAAATCTCTCTTACTCCTTTAGCGTCGTGGTCTCTCTGGCGCCCCCTCTTGGCAGAGCCTAATGGAGCCGCGGGCAAAGCAGAAACGTGGTCTGCAGAGTTCCAGAGTTGCAGCCCCAGTATCTTGTGAGCAGAGCAGAGAAGCTGGTCTTAAACTGAAAAACGCTCACGTAATAACCAACACGGTGAGATATAGTCTATTCTATAGTTATAATTTTATTTGTTATTTTTATTAAAATTTATGTGAAGAATCTAGTGTGGCAACTGACTCATAGTAAGGACTAAAATTCATCAGTTTTTTCAATTTTTGTTAGTTTACAAAATCTTCTACCACCCAGTTTTAGTTATTGAGGATGGACAGTTCCACTTTATAGTCTAATTCCCCTATTTTGACCCCAACCCCAGACTAATAGCATTCATATGTAGGAATTGGTAGTGTTGGCTGTGGAATTTATTGATTATTAGCTATGCACGTTGGGCAAAATAATGAAGTTCTCTAAACCTTAGTTTGCACTATATAAGATAACATATCTACAGTCTTTAACTTAAATAAGAGTCTAAAAATGTTAGCTGCCATTATTGTTATCATCATCAACGTCATCACCACCACTATCTAATGGGTATGGAGAATTAGCAACAGTAGTCTAAACTTAACATACAACATTTGAAAAGCCAGCTTTCTCCAAAATTACAAATAATTACCTTGGTTCTCTGAAATGGAATCATTCTAATAAAAATTTAACACAGTTCATATTCCTTTATAGTTATCTCCCGAATTTTTGGTTCTTTGAAAGATTTCCATTTTTCTAATCTTTTAATTGATATTCTGAAAGAAGCCAATAATACCGATTATGTTTTGCATTAAGGGATCTTGAGGTCTGAAGTCTCTTTGAGACTTTCCCTGAGTCATGCATATGTTTGTAAAAACGCCTGGAAAAGATTCAAGAATCCATCACACCATTATCAGGGACTCTTGATGTCTGAAGCATTCCTGGCTCTCACTTGCTCGAGGATGTGGAGACTGTCTCTAGAAATTCAGCATGAATGTTCTGCATGGTAATGTGGTACATCACTGCTAGGTCCTGAGGCAAGCTGAGGACATCCTGGGTTGTATGCATTATGCATGAGAGGGTGTAAGAAATAAAGGATCAATCATCTTCTCCCTCAGATAACATTGATCATTTGCTACACATTATTTGGCTGGGCTCTGTGCAAATTTATTTTCTCCAATGAGAATGAGAAGCAGATTGCCTGTTTTCTTAATGAGCAATGACATCAATCTAGCCAAATCTATCAATGCATTGGATTGAATGGCTCTCTCTCTCTTTCTCTGTCTCTTTCCCCTCCTTTCTCATTTCTCCTCAGCCCCCTCTGTCATAGTTAGAAGAAACACGGACAGCTTCTGAAGAGTGTGCCAGCTCCTGTGAGGGTGGTGACAGAGTGGGAAAATTGGGTTTAATTCAGGGTGATGAAAAGTTTCTCTCTTTTTTTCTTTTTAATGTAAAACAGTGTTTCACTCTCCATTTTTCCAGATGGCATATTCTGAGGGGCTGATCTGCAGAAAAGGCCAAGTGAAAAGTCACCCAATAATGAGAAAGGAGGAAGATGACATGTAGAATGCATGAATGGGTAATGATGCTAGGACTCTGAGCAGGCTGCAATGGCACAAGCAGTCACTGGAAAAATGGCAAACAGCAATCAGAAAATGTTATTACAAGTTAGGCAACACAAATGACTTTTAATAACAATAGAATCAACATGTGGCATCCAATGAGAAACTGGAGTTGAAGCTTGTCTTCTGTTGATACAGCGTTCTTTTCATTGTGGTAGCAATAACAGGCTGTTGGAAGTAATGGTGTGAAACAAGATTCAAGAGGAGACTGAGATGTCTTATTGGGGCACATTCTCTCCCTCAGCCAGACAAGTGTCTGCTAAGAGAGGCAGGGGCTTTGAAGTATTGACTAGCTGAGGTTGGGCAACTTGGGAATTGGTGGAGCAGACTACTTATGGCAGATCAGGGCTGGCATGGGGTCCTGGCAAAATCAACTCCATTGCAAGCTTAGTTTGCAGGGAAGAACTATGCCTAAGGGAGAGCAGAGATTTCAGGTCCCAGTCCAGGCAGATCGTAGACCAAAAGGGATCCCAACTGTGATGGCTAATTTTATGTGTCAACTTGACTGAGCTAAGAGATGCCCAAATAGCTAACAAAACATTATTTCTGGGTGTGTCTGTGAGGTTGTTTCTGGGAGAGATTAGTGTTTGAGTCAATAGATTGAATAAAGAAAATCTCTTTCACCAATGTGGTTGGCTATCTTACAATCTTTTGAGGGCCCAAATAGAACAAAAAGGTTGAGGAAGGGCAAATTTGTTCTCTGCTTGGGCTGGGATATCCATCTTCTCCTGCCCTCAGGGATGGGTGCAGTTAGTTCTCATGCTTTGGATTTGGACTGAATTGCACTACTGGCTTTCCAGGTTCTCCAGCTTGCAGATGCTAGATCATGGGACTTCTCGGTCCACATAATTGTATGAGCTAATTTCTGTGACAGATCTCTGTCTCTCTCTCTCTCTCTCTCTGTATCTATCTATCTATCTATCTATCTATTTATCTATCTATCATCTATCTCTATCTATCTCTATCTATCTATCTATCTATCTATCTATCTATCTATCTATCTGTCTCTCCTATCGGCTGCATTTCTTTGGAGAACCTTGGCTAATACACCAATAGAAGACTGGACTTCACCAACAGGTGGATGAAGTACAGAGACAGGGCAACATCTTGGAGGTCCTGTCAACAAATGGCAGTGGTTTGGGCCCAGAAGGAAGAGTTGTGAGAACAAAACAGGGCACGCATCCTAGGCAAAGGCCAGAGTGGTGAGACACAAGGTCTCCCACATTATAAATTTCCCATTTATATTGTAGCACAACCCACTCCCAGTGTCTCTTTCCCCTCCTTTCTCGTTTCTCCTCAGCCCCTCTGTCATAGTTAGAAGAAACACGTTACAGAGAAAGAAACATTTTGAAACTGCTAGAAACTCATTAATCATGAACCATGATTGCACATGGAATCAATGACGTAAATTGTGAAACGTAAGTCTTGGTTCTGTTTATTTTGCAGAAGTGTAAATATGGGTGAATTTTCACCAAGCTGAAAATTAAGGACTTAAGAATACTTGAGGAAGGGCCTGTCATGGAGTACTGTATCGCTACTGCCTCGGGCTTGCTTCCCAAACTGAAGGTTATCAGAACTGAAGCTCAGGAACAGGGCTGAGGGAGACTGAGTCACAACAAGGTTTCAGTGGAAGAGGGAAAGGAGAGACTAGGAGGCTTCAGAGGCTTAGCTATAAGAATAGCTCACTGCATGGTAGACACTATGAGGATTTTCCCATACATTCAGTGTTCTTAGCATCCTTCTTTTCCTTTTTTGTTCTTTCTTTTCTCTCTTTCTCTGTTCCTTTTTTTTTTAGGTGTTACAAATGAGGAAACTGTAACACAGAGAAGTAAATGCACTCTTCCAAGGTGACACACCTGGCAGATAGAGGCCTGATCTATAAACTGTTAATTTGAGTCCAGAGCCTGGTCTTGTAATGACTGTGCTGCATGGCATCTTAGCAGTCTGATCTGGGATGTTGTATCTGAGCCAGACCCTGCTCAGAGACTGCCCTGAACCAACTCACCTTTCTCTTCCTAGAGACTTTCCTTTTATGAATTCATCCTGATATCAACTTATTCTTTGGGGAGTTCAACTATAATGTGGTGTTGATGGTATTAACTTGTAATCGAGCTCCTAAGCTGTCTTTATATTTTGTCCCCAGATGTATTTAAAGTCATGTTGGTATATTTAACCTATTGCTCTAGCCTGTCAAGATCTCTTTAAATTCTTATTAACAGTAGGTTCTTCTTTTTTCTTTTTTCAGAAAAAAATCCAATACAACATGAAATACAAACCACAGCTCCTTTAAAAGCCCTCCTGTTTTCAAAAGCTCTGACACATTCAGCAAAGATCTATTCCTTGGTGTCTGTCTGTGTTGTGTTTATTTGCTGCTTTGCCGATTCGTAGAGTATAACTGTACCCAAATGTGCCTTTAGACGGCAAACTCTTTGGGGCAAGGGCTCTGCTCTTTGTTTTGGCACATGCTACCTATTATAGAGCTCAATGTACACCTGGGGCTCTAGATAAATAATAACAATCCAGGAGCATTTCTCACTTGGAGAGCTGCATGGGCTCTTTCAGGCAGCATGTTAGCTTTCTGTAAAGAACATCCGCGTGACCGGTTTCACCTTGATATTGGAGGTGCCCATCTCTGCACCTGTTCTACCTGCTGCCGGGCTGGTGTCTGCCTCTTTATTGTTTGCTGTTCCTGCACTGCCCTTAGGAGCCATTCCTGAGAAGCAGCACTCTGTCTTGCATATGATGCTTGCTTTTATGAATGTTTTGATTTCAACTTTAGCTGGGAGGCATTCTTCTTTTCCTCCCTGCCTCCATGCAAAAACCCTTCCCCTCCACCCCATATCCTGTTGGTGCTGAAGTGTGGATCCCGGATGATTTCCAGTGGACAGAGCCAGACAGGGGAGGCAAAGAGGTGGAAGGGGATGGTCATTTGAATTTCAGCAGTAAAAACAATTAACCAAAGCTGACTTTCACAGATTTTAGTAAACAAGACTTTGATGTTAGTTTGGTTTTCTCTCTTTCTCATGAGGGGGTGGAGTGGAGGAAAGTACACCTTTTATAAGCTTTGAAGAGAATAGTTTAAATGTAGTTAACATACATATTATCATCTTCAAAATATAGAAAGAAAGAGACAGTGGTTGACTTTAGTAGATTTGAAAAAATGTTGCCTGCTTTGATTGCAGCCAGACTGGATTACCATAATTGTCTCAAGTGGCACTTTTGCCAACAATTAAAGTGAATCTTCTGGAGGGGCCAGGATTCAGTTGAGAGGAGGATGTCTTACACTACAAATCAACAATATTTTCTGAGATTTATAATAAGAATTTAATTTGCCCCTTTGGGTTGCTGTAGCATAAGGAATGTTGCTTTTTAACAGACTAAAGCTTCAGCGTTTGGATTACCTGGCTCAATCTCATGCCTTCTGATTCTCATTGACAGACCAAACTTCAGCAGTAAATAGTGCTTGTATTTTCAATAAAATGGACCTTTAAGCTTTCCTTTTTATCACGCTAACATCTCATTCACTCACCTCCGAAGTAGTCAGGCCGAAAATTGTATGCCAGGAACCTCCTATATTCTCCTGTAATGTGTGATGTATACATGAAATTGGTATTAGTTGTATGGTTGTATATTTTTGTTCCAAAAAGTAGCTTTATTTCTAGACCAACTTTAATTTCTGCCACCAAATCTTCAACCTGTTTTTAAAATAAACTGGTACAATTTCCTAATTTCTTGGCCAAGATGTATAAAATATAGTCCAGCTCAAAGCTTAATGAGTTCGCTGTTCAACTGTATCGAGACTGCTTTCCCCATCAAGTTTCTTTCTGTGTTAGTCCATTCTTGTGTTCCTATAAGGAAATACCTGAGGCTGGGTAATTTATAAAGAAAAGTTTTTTTTTTTTTCTAGATACAGAGTCTCTCTCTGCCACCCAGGCTGGAGCAGTGGCGTGATCCTGACTCACTGCAACCGCCACCTCCTGGGTTTAAGCAACTCTTGTGTCTCAGCCTTCTGAGTAGCTGGGGTTACATGCACACACCACCACACTGGGGTAATTTTTGTGTTTTTAGTAGAGTCGGGGTTTCACCATGTAGGCTGGTCTCAAACTTCTGATTTCAAGCGATCCACCTGCCTCAGCCTTCCAAAGTGCTGGGATTATAGGTGTGAGCCATCGTGCACTGTCAAAAAGTTTTTTATTTTGGTTTACAGTTCTGCAGACCGTACGAGAAACATGGTGTCAGCATCTGCAGCTGGTGAGGGCTTCAGGAAAACTACAATCATGGCGGAAGAAAAACTAGGAGCTGGCATATTACATGGTGAGAACAAGAACAAGAGAGAGAAAAGAGGGAGGTCCCAGATTCTTTTCGTCAACCAGGTATTGTGTGAACTAACTAAGCAAAAACTCACTTATCATCAAGGGGATGGTGCTAAACCATTCATGAGGGATCTGCTCTTGTGATCCAACCACTCTTTACCAGGCCCCACTTCCAACATTGAGAATCACATTTCAACATGAGATTTGAAGGGGACAAACATCCAAACCATATTGCTTCCTCTTCCTTTCTCCTAATCCAGCTTCTTTATTATCCCAAGGAAAGAGGGAGTGCCTCTCCTAATACTGAAGGTGGAGAGATGCCACATCCATTTTTCTATTCTGCTGATGTTCCTGTAGTCTATTATCTTACAGTGGTAGACACCTGGGGAAATCACACAGAGAAGCAACTATCACTCTTTTCATGCTATAGGTGCCTACTTTCTCCTTTTTCTTTTTTTGGGAATTCCTCCCCAGGGGGTGTCCCAGGATTGCTTGTTGGCTTGTGCTTGTGTTGGGCACATGAGATACTCACAGACTGTGGCTGATGATGGTGGGCGGGGCCTTTCTCACGTCTGTGTGTACGTGCCACCCACACTCTGATTTCCTTCAAGTCTTACGGGGCTGAATATATTTGGAAAGACTGCTGCCCTCCAACAGTATCTAGAAAATATATTTGCAATGTTTTTTTTTTTCCACCGTCACACATTCTCAACCATCACAGGAGAATGTCCCAGTATTCTTCAAGTTTCTAGTTTGGCCAGAGGAGGAAAAGAGTAAAAAAATTCCTCATTGCTCTTTTCATCTAGATTTCTCTGTCTCTCCTCTTCTTACGTGTTCAAACTCTTATGGAATGGAGCAGGATAGGGGGTGGTGTGTGGGGAGGGAAGATAGGGTAGAGACTAGCTCCTTTGCTTTAAAAATGTGCACCCATCTCCTTTCTCACATCTGAGGCTTCTGTCTCAAAGTCAAGACTTAGGTGTTTCTCCTTACTCCTCCTTGGCAACTCCTTCCCCATGGCAAATGGTAACTCACTGTCTCATGGACCAAACGGGGGTGCTGCAGGGAATATGAATACTACCTGCTGCTTGATGTCTCAGATTATTAATCTGCCACAAATACTTTTTATTTCTTCCTGCTGTATACGTGTGTGTGTGTGTGTGTGTGTGTGTCTGTGTGTGTGTGTATTTTGGCAACTAATATAACTGAAGTATTCACATAAAGAACAAAATTCTCACATATAAAAGTGTTTTGTAAAATAAATGATGCCAAACATACAGATATTTAAGAATATTAATGATCCATCTGGAGTTAACTTTTGAATAAGGTGTAAGGAAGGGATCCAGTTTCAGCTTTCTGCATATGTCCAGCCGGTTTTCCCAACATCATTTATTAAATAGGAAATCCTTTCCCCATTGTTTGTTTTTGACAGGTTTGTCAAAGATCAGATGGTTGTAGATGTGTGGCGTTACTTGGGTGGCGGGATTGGGGAGGGATAGCATTAGGAGAAATACCTAATGTAGATGACAGGGGCATGGATGCAGTAAACCACCATGGCACGTGTATACCTGTGTAACAAACCTGTACAATCTGCACATGTACCCCAGAACTTAAAGTATAATAAAAAAATTAAAAAAGAAAGAAAGAAAGAAAGAAAGGGCTAACAGACAATTTTCAAAGCAAGAATTTAAAGGTCAACCTCCGACTACCATGGGGAAAAAAAAGAGTCTTAATGACGGCATCAACTCAGGAACCAACTGTAAGAAAGGATCAACATAACATTTTTGTTCTGAGAAGGAAATATTCATGGCTATATGAACACAGAAATATAATGGTTAAGTCATATAAATATTTGGTGATTTTCCTTTCCTTTTTTTTTTTTTTTTTTTTTGAGCAGAGTCTTGCTCTGTCACCCAGGCTGGAGTATAGTGGCATGATCTCAACTCACTGCAACCTCTGCCTCTTGGGTTTAAGCAATTCTTGTGCCTCAGCCTTCCGGGAAGCTGGGATTACAGGTGTGTACCACCACACCTGGTTAATTTTTGTAGTTTTTTTTTTTTTTTTTTTAGTAGAGATGGGGTTTTACCATGTTTGCCAGGCTGGTCTTGAACTCCTGACCTCAAGTGATCAGACTGCCTTGACTTCCCAAAGTGCTGGGATTACAGGTGTGAGCCACCGTGCCCAGCTGGTATATTTGGTGATTTTTCTTTTTTTCCTGGAGACTCTGGGAGCAAGATGACAATCTTCTCTAATTCTAGGCTGGCTTGAGACATGCACGGGAATGCTGGGATAAAGGTCTCTTGGTCAGAACCAGATGAGTACTTTATCATAATTTGTGGATTATTCATAGCAAGTATAGAATTTTGGGGTGGTTTTCTGTACCACTCAGAATAGGGTGGATCTCTTCTCCACACTTTCAGTTGGTATGTGTTAGAGGAATTACATTTAATTTCCTCTTTAGTGACTATTCACCCAGCCCCCTACACATTCATTCTCTAGATGGCAGCCAAAAAGATCTTTTTGGAACGCAAAACTGAGCTAGGCTCTCTTCCAGGGAACACTCTGCAATATCTTCCCACTGGTCTAAAAAAATAACAAGTTTCTTGTGGACATCAAGGCCTCACGTGGCCTGCCCGCTACCAGCTGCACTCACAGGCACTCCCCGCAGCTCTCCTCTCTCTCCATGCTGGCTTTTCCTTGCTGTCTCCTGCTTGCTGTGGTCCCTCACATCAGAGGGCCTTTGCCCATGCTGTTTCTTCAGTTGGAAGCACTTCTTTTCTTTTTCAGCCTGGTCACAGTTTCAGTCTTACCCTTGTTGTGTCATCGGAGTCTGTGTTTGTGTGGTTTAAGCCTGTGTCTCTCACTTGACTGTGAGCTCTGCCTGCCAGTTTTGCAGACGACTGCATTGGTTTTCCTGCGTCCCGGAAAAGGTGCCATTTAACCTGGATCTTGTCGGATCAGCAGGAGGTCATTGTGGGAATGGGTAGAAAGGCATTTCAGAAGGACAGCGATAGCATGAGCCATATGGAGAAAGGGCCAGGATAAATTGTTACATCACTGAGGCCCAAGAGAAGAGTGATGTGGAGGAGGGCTGGCTACAGGAGAGGCTGAACGTGTCATCTGGAACACCGTTAGAAGCATTGTAGGTCTTGTTGGAACACTGGGCCTTATCCCAAGCAATGGAACCATTTGAAGAAAGAGACTTACATAATGAGATGGAAAGTCAACTTGCATGATGCCATGGAAAAGGAGTGGGTGGCTGAGCGCCTCTGGAGAAAACTGTTGCCTAAGCCCACAGAAAAGCTCATGGAGCTTGACCTAAGGATGTGGCTGTGGAAATACAGAAGAGGAAATGAAGGAATGCACTGAGCTTGGAAACTAACGGGACACCAAGTTGAGGGAACGTAGGGAGCTGTAGTCAAGTGATGTGTGAACTAGGACTGCGCTCCAGACAGCTTGTAGAAGGCTTTGGTAATCTACAACGTCCCTCTTGTACCTAGCACTAGAATGGAAAACAGAGTCAACTTAGAGAGAGAGAGAGGAAGAGGGAGGAAAGGGAGAGAGACAGGGAGACTGGGAGAGGGGCTGAGAATGGGCACGTTGGAGAGTGGTTTGTGGAAAGGAAAAGATACAACTATGAGGGTCCAGTTCGACAGTGGAGGTGGGTTAAATGGCTTTATTGGCTGCCCGGGGTCCAACAGTCACTCTTGTCAGCCCAGAATGCCCCAGCTTAGAGGTCTTTGTGTCTAGTGCCTGCCTATATTTGTTTATTTGTTTTTTCATTTCTGGCTCTTCCTTCAGCTGGTGATGGGGAGTTGCTCTGATTCTGCTGGTGGTAAGATGACACTCTGCTCGGCCTCCTCCCTGATGCTTCCCGAGTATTCTGTTCAGTTTGATTGTTTGAAATGGAGTCATATTATTCTTGTGCATTCTTTGGGAAGCATTTTAGGTGGTTTAATGGCTCACTGGATGTCTGAGTTATGATTAAAATCCAGAGAAGGAGAAATACATGGCAGCACAGCACCAATCCAGCGGTGCACCCTGTCCAGTGTGTTTGAACCCAGGGAGAGGCTCTGCCAGGCAGGAATGGAACTGGTATAAGGGGTGTACGGGCACAAATCACACTTGAAGAAATGTGTGCTGTCATCCAGAGAGGTAGATCTTAGACTGTAACTGCATATGGACAATGTGTTTTGAACTCACAGAGGTCTGAGCTACCATACCACCTTATTTATTTCTTAGGTCTTGATCTTGCTACTTTTGACTCTCAAGGTTGCATTGTTGCTGCAAACTGGAAAGCGTTAAAGTTTACTCTAGGAATATGGTATGGAACTACTGTCAGTGTATCCACATACCAGGAAAGAATAAAGTCTTGGCTCTACAGGAAAACATAAGATAAATTTATCACTGGTTTTAAGCTAAAATAAATTATTAAAGTATATATGTTTAATTTTTTATAATTCCTTGCTTTGATGGCATTTTGATCATCCTACTAAAGATTGGTCCCAGTTGTACTGGATCTGATTTAGGGCCATATCATATAAAAACATGTATGTTAAACCTTCGTAAGCAAATAGTATGGGAGGCACCTGGGGGAACCCAGTTGAGTGAAGCAATAGCAGGTTCTTCTCATCCTTATCACATTCATTTTGGAGCTCTGCTCATTGAGTGAAATGGTTTAAATAGCGGTTACAGAATTTAAATTATTTTTTCTCTCTCTTACGCTGAGATCACAGAGTTAAATTCACATTAATTAAGTGTACATTGACACTTTATTGTTATCTCCTGTTCACAGATGAAGAAATTGAAGCTTAGAGTAGTTGAGAAACTTGTCAGCCTCTCTAAGCTTTAACAGCTAACCATTCTGAAAGCAAGCCCTGGGGAATGAGCAGGCTTGTGGCTGGGGCTGGCAGAGCTGTCTCCCTCTGTTTTTCTTATCTATTGTCACCCAACTTCTTGATCAAACTCAAAACATAGCAGTCATCCTTGATTCTTCCCTCATTTTCACCTTACACACAATAGATATTTAAAATGTGTCAATTTCCTCAGTTTAGACCATCGTTATCTTTCACATGAATATTAATGAGAACGAGAACATGATAATAGCAAATGCATGTATGTGTGTGTCAAGCATTTACTATGTGCCTAACCCTGTACCTCACACCTGACCCATTTGAGCTTACCTATATTTAATTCTCATAGTTACCCCTTGAGGTAAGCACCATTATTTTTCTCATTTTAAAAACAAGCAAAGGGATGAGGCACACTTAGAGAGACTAGAGGCAAAAGACAAACAACATTCAATTTGATTTTCCTTCCTCTGGTTTGTTTTTTTCCAATTCATTTTCTGCAACATAGTTAGAGTGATGGTTCATTAAAAAACTTACTGTGTGGCTCAAGAAGGTAAAATCTCTTCCTCTCTTTTTGACATCTTGCTGCCAAGTTGGAATCATATTCTATACCTTCCTTCATGAGACCTTACCTGTATATAAATAGTAAGTGATGGGAAATTAATAGTGGAAGTTGGGGACTGCAGCTGATTTGGGGGAGAGCTATTTTTGGAGTAGCCCTGTCTTGGTGTCTTTGATAGACTGCCTATTCCAAAGACACTTGCAGCAATAATTCCCTGTCACATGCTCTTCTTACAGTGCAACACTCTGAGATGTGGATGTCTATGTTCCTGCCTCTCAAATCTGGGTAGGCTCATGATTGTGGCTACTGTGACTTTATGTGACTTCTGAGACTAGATCATAAAATGTGATGTGGCTTCTCCATAGATCACTGGAGTACTTGCTCTGGATTCCTAAGCTACCAGGTAAGCAATCACAATGCCTGAGGCCACTGTGCTATGAGGAAGGCCAGGTGGAGCGACCACACGGACAGGCCAGGAGATTGCACAAGGACAGGGATGTCTGGCCAGCCCTTTGGAGGAAAATCAACCCTTTGGAGGGTTTTCCTCCAAAGTTTCCCTGTCTTTAATGTCCTTTGCTGTCTTTCACATTTGGCAAGCTCTTAGTCACCTTTTGAAACCCATCTCCTCTCTATCTTCCCTGACTTTCCTAGGGAATATATTATTCCTTCCTTAAGAAACGTGTGATGTCATCCCAAAGAGATAGATCTTAGACTATAACGGTGCAGGGACAATGTCTTTTGAATGCACAAAGTTCTGAGCTACAATACCACTTTATTTATTTCTTAGGGCTCAACCCGGTTAGTTTTCAGTAGATCTGCATCCTCTCTTCCACTGTTGCCCATGCTCATGCACTTTTGTTTGGACCTCCAGATCCACTCTCCCATCCTTTCTGCTTTGCTGTTGGCCTGAATGGATCAGGTCAGCTTCAATAGATAGCAGTGAACTCCCTGGACCTGTGGCTTCTGATTGAGCTTGGCCATTGGCAGGAGAAAAGGGGGAATACGGAGAATAAAATTGGAGTATTTATTTATTTAGTTTCCTTCCTGTGGGATTGCTCTGGGTTGGTTACCTCCCACTGCAAAGATTATACGTAGTGATGTGCTGCTGCATGGTTAATTGGTATGGGGGTTGGAGAAGCCTTGATTTGTAGTGTTTGCCAATTTCTATGGTGTAAATACTCTTACCGTGGACAATTTCAAGCTACTGATGTGCCATCATTCAAGGCACTGTCTGCTCCCTGCAGCTGGCGTGAGCCAGATCTGGCACAGCACTGTCCCATTCTTTCCCTCCAGCGAATAGTCTCTGCTTTTCCCCAGCTCTTCAGGCCTGTCTGTGACACACTATTTTTAGCCCTGGGACACTGCACTGTCTCCTGTGGTTTTCCTCACCAAAATGATACCTTTGTAAATAGTCACCTTATTAAACCCTCCTCAAATTATCCAATTTGAGGTACCATCTGTTTCTTGATAAGATCCTAATCAAGTTATACTACCGGCCATTTGGAAATCTTTCCTGTTGCTATATTGTCAACATCTAGAGTATAGAGAGCATACTTTATTAATTTATGTATCTTTAGCACCTAGCCAATGAAGAGGGTAGGAAGGGAAAGAAGGAATGAATTATCATTGACTATCTACTATGCACCAGATATTGCATCAGATACTTTAGAAATGTTTTCTCTTTAATCCTAAGAAATCAAATTAATTCTAGGTACTGTCATTTCCATTTTGCAGATAAAGAAATTGAGGCTTAGAATGGGCCAGTAACATTTCCAAATTTACACAGTTAGGAAGTGGCTGAAAAAGGTTTTGAACCTGTGTGTCTCACTCTGAAACCTATATATATATATATATATATATATATATATATATATATTTTTTTTTTTTTGCACTGCTGCCTAGTTTATGTTTAGTGAATGAATAGATGTTTTAGTCAACAGAGAAAATAGAATGCCATCAGAAATGCCTGATAAGGGAAGTCTTCAAGTGGGAGAAATGGAATCAGCTTCCTCCTATTCCTAGAAGTGAAGTTTCCAGTAATCTAGCCATTTTTGTCAACTGTCCTGTCTAAGCATTCCTGAGAACAGGGGGTATTTTAGATAACATTAGGTGATTCGTGAATTAGCCATAAATCTGGCAGATCTTTTTATTGTATCTTGACAAATTCACGTCTGCTATGTTTTCGATGCATCCCCCAAAGTTTATATGTTGGACTCTTGATCCCCAGTGTGGAGGTGCTAGGAGATAGGATGTATAAAAGATCTTTAGGACATGGGCACTGCCCCCATGAATGGATTAATACCTTTATCTTGGTAGTGGGTTCTTTATAAAAGGTGGTGGTCACCCTCCTCTTGCTCTCTCTCTCACCTTGTGATATCTTTTGCCACGTTACAACACAACAAGAGGACCCTCATCAAATGCGTTGATCTTGGACTTCCCAGCCCTCCAGAACCATGAGCCAAAAAATTTCTGTCTATTATAAATTACTTTGTGGCATGCTGTTACAGCAGCATAAAACTAAGACAAGCTATAACAGTAGAACTGGGCAGTTTCTAATCTCCTTAAAGATATAGCTTAATACTCTGAGATGAGGCAAACTGTGTCTGTATGGTTGCATTAAATGGTGAGGAAACTGCAAACATGATCAATTGCAAGATAAATCTTGTACAAGAAGACACTTTGCCTATCTCAAATTTTTTGCTCTAGTCTTCTATCTAGAAGGTACTGGTGATTCTAGTCAAGACTTGGAAGAACCCATAGCAGGTACCTTAAAAAAAGTGTGTAACATATTTCTGATCTGTTAACAAGCCCTAAAGCAATTGGTATTTTTGTTATAATAATGGAAAACATTTATGGGAAAAATTGACGCTGGCTTTGGCAAGTTCAGTCTGTTAAGATGCCTCAAAAGGGAGCACAACAGGTCTGATGGGGCTGTTAGAAACCTGAGAAGACATGAGTCCAGTTCTGACCTTCTCATTTGCCTAGTCTTATTTTATTCATATTTATTTATTTACTTATTTATTTTTGAATGAGGTCTATCGCCCAGGCTCTATTGCTCACTGCAGCTGCCACCTCTGGGGCTCAACCCGTCTTCCCACCTCAGCCTCTGGAGTAGCTGGGACTACAGGCCTGCACCACCACAACTGGCTAATTTTTGTATTTTTGGTAGAGATGATTGTGCCATGTTGCCCAAGCTGGTATCGAACTCTTGATCTCAAGCAATCCGCCCACCTCGGCCTCCCAAAGTGCTGGGATTACAGGCATGAACCACTGTTCCTGGCTATTTTCCTAATTTTAAGTTATAGCTAAGTCACTTAAATGTTCTGTGCCTCTGCCTCCTTCACAGTGAAAAAGACAGCTGGATTAGACTAAAGGTAATTGGACTGTTACCTTTCCAGCTCTAAGAAGTTTTTCCAGTGCTTAAGAAATTTTCTTTCTTTTTAGTAAAACCATTAGTATTTTTCTACACTTGCTAGCTACTGTATGTTTTCATTTCAATCTTGTTTTTCTCTATAGTAAGAATTTTTTAGTTACTTATTATATCTCTCTTTTTCATTATCTATCACCTATATACTATCTACCTATATAAATACTAAAAAGAAAAGCTGCCCACTGTTCAATGTAAGGACACAAATATAAAACAATCCCTACATATGTTTTGTGTATATGTTTGTGCACATATATACTACATATATGTACATATACATATGTATACATCTATATACATGTATAAATATATATACACACACATATATATACACACACATACACACACACACATATATATGCCGTGGTGTTTTGTAAATGTTTTCCAGTGAGCCCTCCTGGAAGAAAAAAGCCCTGATTTATAGCATTTGCCAATTTTTGTGGTGTAAATACTCTTACCATGGCCAATTTCAAGCCACTCAAGTTGAGTCACTGGACATGGAGCTGAGAAAAGATATGCAGACTAGACTCTATTGGAAGGCAATATGATTTGGTTGGAGCACACCATTGAATATAGACTATTGGGTGCTACTGTCTCTCATGCTAAAATATCTATTTTTAAAAATTAAATTAAATTTTAAGTTCCAGGATACATGTGCCAGATGTGCAGGTTTGTTACATAGGTAAACATGTGCCATCATGGTTTGCTGCACCTATCAACCCACCACCTAGGTATTAAGCCTCACATGCATTAGCTTTTTATCCTGACGCCCCCGACCCCCTGACAGGCCCCAGTGTGTATTGTTCCCCTCCCTGTGTTCATGTGTTCTCCTTATTCAGCGCCAACTTATAAGTAAGAACATGCAGTGTTTGGTCTGAAATACTTATTTTTTTCTTCAACTTTTATTTTAAATTCAGTGGTACATGTGCAGGATGTGTGGGGTTTTTTCATAGGTAAATGTGCACCATTGTGGTTTGCTGCACAGATCATCCATCACCTAGGTATTAAGCCCAATGTTTATTAGCTATTCTTCCTGATGCTCTCCCTTTCCCCACCTACCCCTGACAGGCCCCAGGGTGTTGTTCCCCACCCCATGTGTCCATGTGTTCTCATCATTTAGCTTCCATTTATAAGTGGGAACATGCCATGTTTGGCTTCCTGTTCTTGCCTTAATTTGCTGAGGACAACGACTTCTAGTGCCACAAAAGTCCCTGCAAAGGACATAATCTCATTCCTTTTTAAGGCTGCATAGTATTCCATGATGGATATGTACCACATTTTCTTTATCCAGTCTATCATTGATAGGCATTTGGGTTAATTCCATGTCTTTGCTATTGGAGATAGTGCTGCAATGAACATATGTGTACATGTATCTTTATAATAGAATGATTTATATTCATTTGCGTATATACCCAGTAATAGGATTGCTGGGTCAAATGGTATTTCTACCCCTAGTTCTTTGAGAATCACCACACTATCTTTCACTATGGTTGAACTAATTTACACTTCCTAAAACAGTGTAAAGGCATTCCTTTTTTTGGCACAACTTCACCAGCATCTGTTGTTTCTTAACTTTTTAAAATAGCCATTCTGACTGGCATGAGATAGTATCTAATTGTGGTTCTGATTTGCATTTCTCTAATGATCAGTGATGTTGAGTTTTTTTTTTTTTCATATGTTTGTTGGCTGCATAAATGTCTTCTTTTGAGAAGTGCCTGCTCATGTCCTTTGCCCACTTTTTAATGCAGTTGTTTTTTCTTGTAAATTTGTTTAAGTTCCTTATAGATTCTGGATATTAGACCTTTGTCAGATGGATAGATTGTATTTTATCCCATTCTGTAGGTTGTCTGTTCACTCTGAAGGTAGTCCCTTTTGCTGTGCAGAAGCTCTTTAGTTTAATTAACTCTAATTTGTCAATTTTTGCTTTTATTGCAATTGCTTGTGGCATTTTTGTCATAAAATCTTTGCCTGTGCCTATGTCCTGAATGATATTGTTTAGATTTTCTTCTAGGGTTTTTATAGTTTTGGGTTTTACATTTAAGTCTTTAATCCATCTTGAGTTGATTTTTGTGTAAGGTGTCCAGTTTCAATTTTCTGCATATGGTTAACCAGTTCTCCCAGCACCATTTATTAAAAAGAAAATCCTTTCCCCATTGCTTGTTGTTGTCAGGTTTGTTGAAGATCAGTTGGTTGTAGGTGTGTGGTCCTATTTCTGTGTTCTCTGTTCTGTTCCATTGGTCTATGTGTCTGTTTTTGTACCAATATCATGATGTTTTGGTTACTATAGCCTTGTACTATAGTCTGAAGCCAGGTAATGTAATGCCTCCAGCTTTGTTCTTTTTACTTGGGATTGTCTTGGCTATTTCAGCTCTTGTTTGGTTCCATATGCATTTTAAAGTATTTGTTTTTCTAATTCTGTGAAGATTGTCAATGGTAGTTGAATGCTTTGGTCAGTATGGCCATTTTCACAATATTTATTCTTCCTATCCATGAGCATGGAATGTTTTTCCGTTTGTTTGTGTCCTCTCTTATTTCCTTGAGCAGTTTTTTGTAGTTCTTCTTGAAGAGGTGCTTCACTTCCCATGTTAGCTATATTCCTAGGTCTCTTATTCTTTTTGTAGCAATTATGAATGGGAGTTTATTCATGATTTGGCTCTCTGCTTGCTTGTTCTTGATGTATAGGAATGTTAGCGATTTTTTCACATTGACTTTATATCCCGAGACTTTCCTGAAGTTGCTTATCAGCTTAAGAAGCTTTTGAGCTGAGATGGTGGGGTTTTCTAGATACAGTATCATGTTATCTGCAAACAAGGATAACTTTACTTCCTCTCTTTCTATTTGAATACTCTTTATTTCTTTCTATTGACCAATTGCCCTGGCCAGAACTTCCAATATTATGTTGAATAGGAGTGGTGAGAGAGGGCATCCTTGTCTTGTGCCAGTTACCAAGGGGAATGCTTCCAGCTTCCAGCTTTTGCCTGTTCAGAATGATATTGGTTGTGTGTTTGTCATATATGGCTCTTATTATTTTGAGGTATGTTCCTTCAATACCAAGTTTATTGAGAGTTTTTAACATATAGGGATGTTGAATTTTATTCAAGGCCTTTTCTGCATCTATTGCGATAATCATGTGTTTTTTTGTCTTTAGTTCCATCTATGTGATAGATCACATTTATTGGTTTGCGTATGTTAAACAAACCTTGTATCCTGGGGATGAAACCAACTTGATTGTGGTGGGTAAGCTTTTCAATGTGTTGCTGGTTTGGCTTGCTAGTATAAAATACCTATTTTAATATGTATTTCGAGAACTGCATACTGAATGTAAAACTAAGAACACAAAATGTGTTTTTTATTTGATTTCTGTTTATTATGGTCTTTACTTGGAATTATTTTTAAGTAACTTTCTTACCTCATGCCAAATACATATACACACAAGCATGTATATGTACATACACTTACCTAAATTTTGTTGAAGTTTTTTTGGGGATGTCTATGAATAGTGTAACCGTGTATAAGTAGATTATACTACTATATGGTACAAATTTGTTTTGTCATAAGGCATATATCCTTTCAAATTTAAAGTTTAAAGAATTTTCTTATATATCTGTATTTCTTTAGGATTCTAAACTTTTAGGGCCATCCTCATGAGTGTACCCAATATTTTCATTGACTAGTTATTTATCAGAGGAGTTAGGGCTGGAAAAACCCCCAAACTATTAGATCATCAAATCTGGGAATGATATAAATTTGATAAACTTGGAAATCCAAAAAAGCTGCATACAGTAATTTGGTATTTAGTCAATCACAGAAAGGCTACCGCGCGTTAACTGTTGACTGAATGATGAGCATCAAACATAGAGTGTAATTAACACAGACAGAAGCTTACTGCCAACAACAGTTTGAAACAATTTTAGTCCTCTATTCCCTGCCAACTTTGATATATAAAGAACCCTTCGTGGCATGATTGAGAGAATTTGTTTTTGCATGGGGAATTCAACTTGTACTCCAGAGCCTCCAGAACAGGGGCTCTTGCAGGGTAGAAGCTTAACGGGTATTTTTTTGGATTCAACCGGTTGAACTAGATCTACATTTAAAAATAAAATTAGTCCTCAGACACCACACTTCTCGTTAGTAAATTCTCATTTCATTCCATGAATCAATGGTAATATGTTCTCTGTCCACTCAAGTAGTAAGTGAGCCTTTGCTAGGCTAGGGTGCATTGTCTAAGGGAGAAAAGACAATGATGAATACCTATCTGAATCAAAGGAAAATTTTTACAAAAATTGTAATTAAGAATTTGAAGTGTGTACTGATCAACTGTGCAAGAATGAGTATCAGCTCTAAGTTATTCATTAACAGTTTATCTGCTACAACTGGAACCTTGTCTGCCATGTCTGCCCTGATTCCTCGCTGATCAAGGCAATCAGCTTGATTCTGAGCTGGGAACCCAATCAGGACATGATCTGGAAAAGCATATGTGGCTGAGTAGGCTCCAGATAAGTGTGTGTGTGTGTGTGTGTGTGTGTGTGTGTGTGTGTGAGAGAGAGAGAGAGAGAGAGAGTGAACGTCAAACATTAAAAGATGTGTATCATTTATCCACACTGATGGAAATAATTGACTTGCTGACAATTCCTTCCTTCTCCTCTAGAGATCAGTAGTGCTGAATTACTTGCAGTTCTTCAAAGCAGTCAGGCTTCCTCACACCTATGTATCAAATGGGTGTCTTTAGCTCTTACAGCTTGATATCAGCCTTGTCCCATCTCGGCATTCTCCCCCAATCCCTGACTGAGCTTGGTAACTATTCTTCTAAACCCAGTTCTGAAGTCTCTTTGTCAGGATGTCATGCTAGTCTGCAATGAATGCCCATCTTGTGAGGTCCATTGCATTCAGTAACATGTTTGTCTATGTCTTTATCACATTGTATTGTGTTTTTTGCTCAGCTGCTTGTCTGTCTTCCTTGTAGATTATAAGTTCCTTGAGGGAGATATTCTTACATCTTTGCATTTCATGGCAAATAGCAGGTACTCATTAATGTTGAATATTTCAATATACAAATAACTAAAATTAATGAACAAATAATTTATGAGTTGAGTATTCATATATTCGATCTCAACCTGCTTTTATTAGTCAAGATTTTTAATTTGTAACAGAAACAACTCAAATTCACTTTAGGACAATCAGGAATTTACCACTTTAAATAACTAAGAGTCTAAGGAGGGGTGTGAGCTATGGACATATTGCATCCAGGTTGCAGATGATGCCATCAGAAATCTGTCTTTCTGCACATCTAATTTCTTTTTTCCTCTGGGATGATTTTAATCCAGCAAGGACTCTTTCTACTGTGAAGGATGGTCCTGGTAGCTCTAGGCTTTTATAGCGTGGGACAACTGGTAATTTCAGAAGGATACTGGGTATCTACATGAAGCCACCCAAAATGACTATGCTTGGCTCTACTTGGGCTCCACACAACACTCATCCTTGGACTAGTAACTGTTCCCAGGGTGATAAGGTGTTCTGATTGATCACTTCAGGTCACATGCAAATACTAAAGGAAAACAGGGTTCCTTAATTAAAAATTTCCTTAGGGATAGTTCCTGGGGACAGTTTGCAAAAGAAAATGATATTGGAAGTCAAAAATATAAACAGTATCTATACGATGTTGTTGATTTTACAATATGATCAAATTTTTAAGAGCCTACCATGTGTCCAGACCAGTTTGACTGCTTCATGCCTCTTTTCTAGGCCCACTGAGATGCACCAGGACTGACATAAACAAATGTTGGGAGGATGCTCAATTTTCAGTTACTTAGATGTTGAACCGAAGTGCATAATTCTATGCCTGTAGATTGCTCCTTACTCCTTCTTTTTATTTACTGCTTTTAAAAAATATCTTTTAAATTTTGGAATAGTTTTAGATGTGTAGACAAGTTGCATGGATAGTATAGAGTTCTTGGCTCGGTGTGGTGGCTCACACTTGATATCTCAGCACTTTGGGAGGCTGAGGTGGGAGGATTGCTTGAGCCCAGGAGTTCAAGGCCAGTCTGGGAAACAGTGAAACCCCATCTCTACAAAAAATACAAAATAAAAATTATCCAGGTGTGGTGGTGCATGCTTGTAGTCCTAGCTACTTGGGAAGCTGAGGCGGGAGAATTTCTTGAGCTCAGGAGGTCAAGGATGCAGTGAGCTGTGTTTGTACCGCTGCACTCCAGCCTGGGCCACAGAGTGAGACCTTGTGTCAAAAAAAAAAAAAAAAAAAAAAGAAAAAAAAAGACTTCACATATGCCATATCATCTAGTTTTCGTTGTTAACATCTTATATTACTGCGGTACATTTGTCACAGTGAAGGAACCAACATGGGTGCATTACTAATTAACTAATCCCTGCAGTTTCTTGAGTGTTCACTAATTTTCCCCTAATATCCTTTATCTGTTTTAGGATCCCATGCAAGTTACCCTGTTAAATTTCGTTGCCATGTCTTGTTTGTCCCCTCCCGTCTGACAGATTCTCGGGCTTTCCTTAGTTTTGATGACCTCGATAGTTTTTAGAAGTTTTGGCCAAATATCTTGTAAAATGTTCCTCAATTTGGGTTTGTCTGATGTTTTTCTCATGATGAGACTGGGTCATTAGTTTGGGGGAAGAAGCCCTCAGAGGCAAGGTGTCTTCTCATCACCACATGCCAAGTATACATACTATCAACATGACTTATCCCTGTTGATGTTGACCTTGAACCCCGGGATAAGGTAGTGTTAGCCAGGTCTTCCTGCCTTCAAGTACCTTTTTTCTTTCTCTTCCCATATTTTCCTCTTTGAAGCAAGTCACTAAGCACAACTCAAACAAGAGGTGAGGAGCTAAGCTTTACTTTCTTGAGGGGAGGAGGATCTACATCAATTATTTAGAATTGTTTGGAATTCTGCTATGTGGGAAATTTATCTCTTCCCCATTTATTGATTTATCTATTCAATCACTTGTTTATGTCAGTATAGACCCACGGATATTTATTTTATACTTTGGGCTATAATTCAGCACTGCATTGTTTATTTTGTTGCTGACATTGTCCAAGCTTTAGCAATTGTGAGCTCCTTCACTGGGCGCCTCTGTCCCTTTGCCATGCTCTCAGACTTTTGTTTTTTGAGCCCCTCTTTACTTTCTGGCTCTACAAAATGGTCTGTTTTCATCTTGTGTATTCTCTGTCCTGGTCCTAGAATCATCAATTTCCTCCAAGAGCCCTGGTTCCTTTTATTAGAGAATAGTAGAAACCAAGATCTGGGTGCTGGTTGTGCCCCATTGATACTGGGGTATCAATACCTTTAGGCCCTCTCAGCAGGCAGAGCTAGGAAATATATGTATGGATACTAACTCATTTCACTACTTCCTTTTAATGTCCTTTGTTACTGACCTTTCCTTGTATTAAGTTTTCATGCCTTTGCCTCGTCCTCCAGTTTGATGCACATTTTGTCGTCTCCTGTCTTCCAAATTTGGTTCTAGTTCTCAGCTATGATTTTATTGCATTTTCTCCTTGATTCAGTGATTATGATGTAAGAACAAATGTGTTCAGCTTGACTTAGCTTTTGGACTGTCTACTGTGCTCTTTCATTGCAGACTATGTGGGCGACACTCAGTTGCTGTGGGATACATCTAGAGGACGCTTTCTTTCTGGACCCTTTTTGAGACTCTTATATTCTAATTACGTAACTGGAAAAAATATGACTGGAACATACTGTATTTTCTTGTTTGTGCTTCTTGGTGAGGAGGTGGTTTATTTCAATCATTCATGAACTTAGTCATCAATTGTTTGTTGAGCACTAATGAAATCAGGTATGATTTGAGGCCTTGAGGATACAGTTTTGCATCAGTTACAGTCATGATCACTACCCCTCTACCCCTAGCTTCCAAGTTTTGGAATCTAAAGGAGACCAACAGGCAAAGAATAGAGTGTTAGGATAGAAGTAAGCTGGAGGAACAGCAGGGAAAGAGGGGAAGGATTAATCAGTTCCATCTTGGCAGCACCCCCATTGCAGGCACAGTGCTTGATAAGGAAACCAAAAGCTGCTTTAGCAAATTTTATAAATCAAACCTATAAAAACAAGAAACAGAAGATGCTGGAGTGCTCTCTTTCCCCTTCAGACTCACTCTCTCATCCTCCCTCTGCTCTGTCCCTCACCAGCAGAGATCAGAGGCTTCAAGTTTTAAAGCATTAACATAATTGAGAATTCTATAAATTCTCTTCAAGGGGCATCATTAGATTCCATCACCAGGGAATGAAAATGAATCAGGATTCTAGAATCCAAGATGGGCTGGTGTGGGGTAGTGGGGGTGTGCCAGAAGGGGACAAGTCAAAAATGATCTGAGTTACTTGGCCAAGTGAATGGGAGTGAATGATGCTGGGCTGAAAATACTAAACTTGACCGACATGAGAGTATAGTAGTCATTCAACACAGGTGGCATAGCTGGGTGGCATGGGTTCAAATCCCTGCACAAGTTACTTAACTCCTCTGTTTCTTCATTTGTAAGGTGGAGAGGGTGATTGTACCTTATGTGAGGGTTATATGAGTTAATATAGATGTGTGCCTTAGAGCAGTGCTAGATAGTCAGTGTTGTATGATTGTTGGTGATCATTATTTTTATATATTGAATACCTTCTACTTTAGCAAGATACTTTACTAAATACTAGGAACTACATAAGATACTCCAGATATGGTTCCTCCCACTGTAACTGCCCAATGGGGTCTCCTTGCCTGCTGCCCAGATAGAACTGGTTTATCAAGACAGAGGAATCACGATTGAGAAAGAGTTTAATTCAAGCAGAGCTGGCTGTATGGGAGACTTGATTGAGTTTTATTATGACTCAAATCAGTCTCTGTGAAAATTCGGGGATTGTGGATTTTAAAGATAATCTGGTGGGTAGGGGGCCAGGTTGTGGGGAGTGTTGATTGGTTGAGTCAAAGACAAAAATCACAGGAAGTTGAAGCTGTCCTCTTGTGCTGAGTCAGTTCCTGGGTGGGGGCCGTAAGGTCAGACGAACCAGTGTATTGATCTAGGTGGCACCAGCTGATCCATTGAGTGTAGGTTCTAAAAAAATATCTCAAAAACAGATCTTAGGTTTTATAGTAGCGATGTTATCCCTAGGAGCAATTGGGGAGGTTTAGAATCTTGTGGCCTCTAGCTGAATGACTCCTAAATCGTAATTTCTAATCTCATGGCTAATTTGCTAGTCCTACAAAGGCAGTCTGGTTCCCAGGCGAGAAGAGGGCTTGTTTCAGGAAAGTGCTGTTATCATTTTTGTTTCAAAGTTAAACTATAAACTAAGTTTCTCCCAAAGTTAGTTCAGCCTACAAGGAATGAACAAAAATAGCCTGGAGGTTAGAAGCAAGACGGATGCGGTTAGGTTAGATCTCTTTCACTGCCATCATTTTCTCAGTTATAATTTATGCAAAGGTAGTTTCACCACAATCTTTATCAGCAAGAACTTCTAATTTCTCTTCACCCAATACTTTTTAATAATCCAATTTTTCACTCATGCCTTGAAGGAAATAGTCTACCCTTTTTGCATTGATCTCGTCTTATAAACCAGTCTTTCCTGTTAGGTAGCATATCTGGCTGTTTATTAAGCTAGGAAGTACACGTAACTCTGTGAAAACATTGACTTGGAGTGGAAACCTAGTCTACCACAGTGGTACTTGGATAATGAAGAACCTGGTTTACATTGCCCAGAAGAAAGTGAGGTATTTATTTACATGCCATTTTCCAATAGCAGTATCTTCAGATGTTTTGAAGGTCTTTAATTATGATTGCCAATTGTTAAACAAAACCAACATAAGCATGCTGTATCATGAAAACAGTCACTTAGGCTACAATATGAACACATCTGCCATGATGTAGCATTTTAAAAATATGATATATTTTGATTGAATACTCTGTTACAAAATAATGAAAAAATGCTTACTATTTAATTCTAAAATATTGGGCTCTCATTACTTGTCTGATTTATATGCTGGGGTTGAAAGTGCAGGACTGCTGACAAGCTTAGGGTTCTAGTTGTGAGTCTGTGGACCAATTAACTTCTCCTTCTTTACTGGTAAACAGTCAAAAAGGTAAAATCGCCATAGTCTCTACTTTTCAGCAATACTACAAAGTTAAATAACAGAATCTTTTGGAAATTCTCTGAGACCTCCACTGTCAATAGGTTTCACAATAAAACTTCAGTATCTCCAGTTAGTAAACTAAAAGGCTGCTCATTGCCACATTAGAAGGTACAAAGGGCTGACCTATGTCTGCTAAAGAAAGAATCTAGAAGATAACATTTAGCTTCAAGTAAAAATCGGTGTCTTTTAGTAGTTCAAAATTAGAAAGCTTTGATTGGTTGTAATTTCAAATTAGTTGATTTTTAAAAAAGATGTCTGGGGATCTGAAATGCCAGGAATGGTTGCATTTTAAAAGATTTTATATTATTAGGATGGTTTAAAAAATAGAAGTACCAACAACACAAATTCTTTTCATGGTTCTCTTGATATCCCAAAAAGAAAATTCAAAATATTTCCTTTTGTCTGGGTTAATTTTGGGGGCCCAATATTTAAGAAACTGATATGGTACCAGGAAATTTCACTGACTTCTCCCATCCCTGAACTTTCCTTGCTGCTTATAAAGACTTTCAGTGGGATTAGTTTCAAAATTAATCCAGGCTTTTAAGGGCAGTTGGGCCCTCTGTGCTTGAATAGTTAAGTGAATGTTATTAAAGAAAAAAAAGACTACACGTTATTAGTAACTTGGAGGAACCAGAGTGAATGAACCGCTTTTCAGAACCTGCATGACAATTTTGAAAATTAAACCCAGTTAATAGAAAAAAATGCTAAATCAATGGCCATAAAATTTAATGGGTTTATAGCAGCCTTAACACAGTAGGACTGAATTATCATGTTAATTTAATTTCCACTTCTAAATGAACCAGAAGGCACAATAAAGGTCAATTAACCAGCTACCTTCCCTGTCTTCTTTTTCTTTTACTGCCGGGTTTTAAATCACATTCAGCCCCAAAGCACTCACACTGCTTCTGGAAACTCATTAGTTTTTCTTGAAATTAAAACAAAAAAGAAAAAAGAAGAAACAAAAACTAACAACCAACCATGTGCTGATTGAGACAACCACTGAGTATGTTCCACAATTATGGGGATATATGTATTCGATGAAAAATCTCTACCCTTGTCACAAGGAGGCTACAGACTCAGTCACACCAAGCTTAGGGAAACACACAAGTTAAAGGTCTCCATCGTTGTGTGTACCAAGTGTTCATCTACAGTGAAAAAGCTGTGTGCGCCACTCTTAACATTTATGAGGCGAAGAAGGAAGGCGACTCCCTCTGTGTAGTGTGGGTCCGCTGTTGGTGTAGTGAGCACCTCAAGCTTTGCACAGCCTGCACTTCAAGCATTGAAATGTGTCACTTTTCATTAACAGGCTTTTAAAAATCACTTTAAAAATTTACTTAATAGAGAAGAAAAAGAACTCAGTTGCCTCCCCTTTACCAGCAAAAGAAAAAAAACACAGTTTTTGGTTTGGGTATAATTAATTTATTGTTGCAATGAATTGGTTGTAATTAGATCAAATGTAGATCAAAAGTTTTCAAAACTTCTGGTGTTTTCTAGTGATATAAACAACATTAGAAGACGAGATGGGTGAACAAAAAATATTTTTATTTTACAGATTTTTTAGTCACTGAAATTGGTTTCTAATTCCATTTGTCATAATTTGAACAGTTATATGTTAATTAGTCTGATTTGATAATTTCACAATGTATATATGCACCAGATATCACAATGATCCCTATAAATATATACAATTATTTTTTAATTAAAAATAAATAAAACTAAATATATATATACTCACAGATGCAGTGGTTTTGAGAGGCATCCTTTTTATCTTTGAAACTTTTAATCTAGTGACAATATTGAGCTTTCTAAAAATTGTGACATGTTTGATCCACTCTTAAAGTTCTTGTGAAAGAACAGAAAATTTTTTTTAAATATATATTTTATTGCATTTTAGGTTTTGGGGTACATGTGAAGAACATGTAAGATTGTTGCATATAGGTACACACATGGCAGTGTGGTTTGCTGCCTTCCTCCCTATCACCTATATCTGGCATTTCTCCCCATGTTATCCCTCCCCAACTCCCCACCCACAACTGTCCCTCCCCTCGTTCCCCCCAACAGACTCCAGTGTGTGATGCTCCCCTCCCTGTGTCCATGTGTTCTCATTGTTCAACACTTGCCTATGAGTGAGAACATGCAGTGTTTGATTTTCTCTTCTTGTGTCAGTTTGCTGAGAATGATGGTTTCCAGGTTCATCTATGTCCCTTCAAAGGACACAAACTCATCGTTTTTTATGGCTGTGTAGTATTCCATGGTGTATATGTGCCACATTTTCCCTGTCCAGTCTATTATCGATAGGCATTTGGGTTGGTTCCAAGTCTTTGCTATTGCAAATGGTGCTGCAATGAACATTTGTGCACAAGTGTCCTTATAGTAGAATGATTTATAATCCTTTGGATATATACCCAGTAATGAGATTGCTGGGTCAAATGGAATGTCTATTTCTAGGTCCTTGAGGAATCGCCACACTGTCTTCCACAATGGTTGAACTAATTTACACTCCCACCAACAGTGTAAAAGTGTTCCTATTTCTACACATCCTCTCCAGCATCTGTTGTCTCTCGATTTTTTAATGATCGCCATTCTAACTGGCATGAGATGGTATCTCATTGTAGTTTTGATTTGCATTTCTCTAATGACCAGTAATGATGAGCATTTTTTCATGTTTGTTGGCCTCATGTATGTCTTCTTTTGTAAAGTATCTGTTCATATCCTTTGCCCACTTTTGAATGGGCTTGTTTGTTTTTTTCTTGTAAATCTGTTTTAATTCTTTGTAGATTCTGGATATTAGCCCTTTGTCAGATGGGCTGATTGCAAAAATTTTTTTCTATTCTGTTGGTTGCCGATTCACTCTAATGACTGTTTCTTTTGCTGTGCAGAAGCTGTGGAGTTTGATTAGATCCCATTTGTCTATTTTGGCTTTTGTTGCCAATGCTTTTGGTGTTTTGGTCATGAAGTCCTTGCCTGTGTCTATGTCCTATCCTGAATGGTTTTGCCTAGATTTTCTTCTAGGGTTTTTGTGGTGTTATGTCTTATGTTTAAGTCTTTAATCCATCTGTAGTTAATTTTAGTGTAAGGTGTTGGGAAGGGGTCCAGTTACTGCTTTCTGCACATGGCTAGCCAGTTTTTCCAACATCATTTATTAAACAGGGAATCCTTTCCCCCCAAAATTGAAATTTTACAACTGAAATTCTTTAAACACCAGAAATACCAAAATGGTTTTGTCAACTGCATAGGTGTTTTCTGGGATGGAAGGGATGCATTGTGCTGTTTTGTTCCTGCCTCCCTCAGATTGACACTGGGTCATACAAAGCCCTCAGTCATTGGCATGGGCATGGTGGCTCCTCACTGAATGCTGACTTCCTCTCCTCCCTCCTCACCCCCCTCCTCCCCTCTCCACCACAACAGGGCTCTCCCTGAGCTGCAGAGAAGAATTCTAGGAGCAAATGTCAGCCAAGTGCCTGCTGTGGCCTCTTGCCGCTTGCTGATAGTTTTCTGCAATTGATGAAGACACTCTTTTATAGTGGATTCTCAAAAATTATTGCTGATTAAAAGAACATTATGTTCTGCCCTCTCCCTGCCCCTAGCCTGATTTTGGGACTGAAGAGGTTGTTTTTGCACATCAGGCCATTGTGTCATGAATCCTATCATGGAACTCTTGGTATGATTTAGCTACTAGAATCACTGAAGTCACTGGATTGTGACTGACCATGTGCACACGGGGGACTGTAAAGGAGCAATTTGGGTACATGGCGGCGGGGGGTGGGGTAGGCAAGGAGAGAAGAAAGAAGAAAAATGGCAGCAAAAGGAAGAATGAAAGAAGATAAGGACAGAAGAAAGCCATGGCAATGCATGCCCTTCATAACTGCACTCATGAGGCAGAATTACCCACTCCCAGGTTTGCCAAGCTCTGTGTGAACAGTCCCCACCATGCATATCTTGATTATTGACCTAGCTGCTTGCCTCACTGCTGGTATTACTTGCTGTCATGGTCAGGTCCAAAGATGACAGACTTTGAAACATTCTGTTTTGAGGGTTTGAGAAACTTTCTCCCAGGTCATAGGCTGACTGGTGTTGCTACCCACCATTATCCAGTATTTCCTAAGCCCATGTCTCCCAGGAGCTGTCCTATCAGAATACAGGACCGTGTTTACAGCTTTTCTGCCATCTGGCTATGTGGCTTTGGAAGTTACTTCACTTGTCTGGGCCCTGGTTTCCTCAGTGGTGAAGGGAAGAATTTGACCTTGAAGCGACTTCTAGCTCCAACTCTCTGTGGTTCACTGAGGCCCCATTGCAAGCATGGGGCAAGATTGTAAGGCAGAATCAAAGTGCTCCAGCTTGCCCTTTTTCCTGAGATTCACTTCTCATTCAAAGTTAAACAGCTGATTTTTTTCCCCTAGGAACCTGTGAGTGTGTGCATGTACACAGACACATGTTTATATACACACAAGTGTATGCATACATCTATGTGTGTGTGTGTGTCTGTGTGTGCATTCTACAGTAGCCTGAAATTTTAGTAATGACGTTCAGTGCTTTAAAGGAAGAATTTGAATGTTCTCTAAGTAAAATGACAATGAAAAGAGGAAAAAAGTCTGTTTCCTGACCATCTTGAAAATGTTTGGATGGACAGTTACATTGTTTTATTGAGATGGATCTCGTGTATGTATAGATGTGTGCTTGTTTTTAGTTTCAGCCTGTCAGAAAAACTGGAGAGAAATGGTACGCATTACCCACTCGGAAACATCCATCTATCTTCATCATATAGTGTATATATATTTTTAGGGACAATATCTTATATTACACATAGACCTCCCCAAGAGAACCTGACATGACACTGGGGCAGGGAGTCTGATGCCTTATATAAGATGGGCCAGGTTGCTGACTGGTAAAGAAAAACACAAATTGGGTACCTAGGAGGATTTACTTAATTTTCTTAAAAATGTGCTAAGAACGTAGAGTGGTAGGAATATTTTGGGGAGTGTTTACTTTATTATTATTATTATTACATTTGGAATGATTGTGTAAATTCCTGATGCTAATAGAGTGTGGGTGGGCGTCCTTCCTTTACATTGTAGAGCCTCTGTCAGGAGGGAAAAAAGGAGCTAGGCTGGCAGCAGAAGGGCCCTTCTGTGCAGGGACAAGAGCCATTCGGTTCCCTCTGGGCTCCCTCCCGTCCATGTCCATGAGCAGCCAGAGAGGGACACAGGTGACAACTCTGGGCCTAATGGCCCTCTCCCTGTTTTTATCTCTCAGCTGGGGGTTGAATGTTCTTATTTTATAGTCACTTGCCCTTTTCAACTCTGAGAAGAGAGATGGTTTAAACCCTTCCCTAACACTATTATCTGTGTTTTGTGTTCTTTGTTCTGGAAAGAAAAGAAAAACAAACCCCTAGGATTATTTCTCTGAGAAGTTTCTTACATTTGGAAAACTGCATGCAAATGTAGCTGAGTGCTGTGTGAGGTGATGCAGGCTGCCCCACTTCTGCTCAGAGGGTAGAGAGGTTGTGGGGCACACCTGCAGCCTGGGCATCAGGCAGATGTGAAGGTGGGTTGGTTAGGTATGGGAGGATGGGTGTGGTGTGCCTAAGAAACAAGTAAATCATCTTTAATCCTCTGGATGCCACCCGGCTTCTTCACTGTTGTCAACAAAATAGTGACTGGTACTTCCATCCATCCATCCATGTATTAACTGAATTAATAGGCACTTGATGAGCTTTTCTGTGTCAGGAGCAGATGCCTGATATGTAAACTGAAATAAGTCTACCAATGGAAGACACAATAACAAGAACTTTGATTTATTGAGGTTTATAATTTGCCAGGTACTATGCTGAGTTCTTTATATGTGCCATTTCATTCATCATTTATGACCTTATTTTTTAGATTAGGAAACTGAGATTCTAAAGGGCTTGCTCAAGATCACATAGCTAGTAAGTGACAGAGTCACATTTGAACTTGAATCACTGCAATATTGTGTTGAATTTATTTCATCTTCAACTCCATTTCTTGGCATGCATTCCTGAAATCCTTAGAATCTCCAAAATGATGTATTTTTGTATACTTATGGTTGACTGATGACTAAAAACTCCTTAGCAGCTTCTGGATAGAGGCTGGTCACCTGAAAGATGAAATCATGATTAGAGGGTTGAGAATTTCAGCCCCTCTCCCCACCTTCTGTGAAGGGGAAAGGGGCTGATGATTAAGTTGATCACCCATGGCCAATGGCGTAATCAATCATGCCTACATAATGAAGCCTTCATAAAAACCCAAAAGAACTGGGTTCAAGGAGCTTCCAGACAGCTGAAAACATGGAGGTCCCTGGAGGGTGGAGTGCAAAGGACGGCGTGGAAGCTTTGTGTCCTTTTCCCCATACCTCACCCCATGCATCTTCATCTGTCTCGTTTGTAGTATCCTTCATAATAAGGGTAAATGTAAGTGTTTCCCTGAGTTCTGTGAGCCACGCTAGCAAACTAATAGAAACCAAAGAGGGGATAATAAGAAACCCAACTTGATGCCAGTTAGTTGGAAGTTCTGGAGGCCCATACCTTCCACTCGTGGTGGTGGGGGCTGGTCTTATGGGATTAAGTTCTCAACCTGTGGGATCTGACCGTATCTCTAGGGAAATAGTGTCAGAATGGAATTAAATTAGAGGATACCCAGCTTGTGTCCACTGCAGAACTGACTGCTTGCTTGTTATGGGGGAAAATCTTCCACATATTTGGACACAGAAGTCTTCTGTGTTGATTGCTGTTGCGGTGTGAGATTCGAGAATAACATAATTTGAGTTGTTTTTTTCTGCTCACCACCATCTTACTCTGGAACGTCCCATGAGGAGAACATTGCACTAGACAGTGATAAATGCAATGATGAAGCATGCCTGGGTGCTGAGTAATCAGAGAAGAGGGACTCCATCCACCTTTGAGAGTCAGATAAGGTGTTTTGGACATAGTGGTTTTTGAGTTTAACGTTCAACTATAGACCTGAAATAGCAGATTGAGCTTCTACTGGAGATTCTAGGCAGAAGGGATAACTTGTGAAAATAAGTGTGTGTGGGAGGAATTGAAAATACTTTGGTGTTTCTGAAACATCAGAGGCAAAGAGTGGTGAGAGATGAGGCTGGAAAGGTGGAGAACAGGGCAGGTCGTGGCAGATCTTTTAAAATCTACAATGCCAAGTGGTCTAGGTGAAAAATAGTTGTGGCTGGACATGACAGGCACAGTAGGCTGACAAGAAGGAAGAGAAGGAAGACTTGATGTCTGACTGAGAGAAGATGGGAGAGATGGAGAGGGTACAGGATGCCTCCAGGACTTCTACCTTGGTGACTGGATGGATAGAAATGCCAACCATGGATACAGAGGACTCAGGAGGGGGACTGGGTTTAGGCAAAAGGTGCTGAGCATTTTAGTCTTCACCAGTCTGTAGTTATAACCTCATATTATTAAGTTTTTAAAAATAGCAGGTCAAATGGTACTGAATGGATTTCATATATACTATGATTTACAGTTAATTATTAACTTATAATTTCATAAATAACATCTTTCTTGCTGGGAGAAATGAAATACATATGCTATAATCATGAAAATCTAAGAGTTAAGTAAGCCATAATTTATGAATACTAACAATAAGAACAGCCACTTATTGAGCACGTACATGGTCCAGATACTGTCCTTTATGCTTTACTTCTATTAATTCCATTCCTTTTGCCACTGATATTTTAGCTTGAAAACCTAAGTGGCAGCCACCCTGGAGTTCACTCATGTCTTGCTGTGGATGCAGGTCCAGTGGTGTCGGTCTGCCAGGGATGAAGCTGAGCATGGTACAGCCCTCATGGCCTGGTGACTGAGACACAAAAGACAGCTGTGTGAATATCCATCTCAAAGCCTGTGGCACTCACCACCATTCAGCCTCTGCTACTTCTGATGCTGGGATTATTTGGAATCCTGCCTGGGATATTCTGGAAGATCTCCTGGGATATTGCTTGGGATATTTCCCTGGCATCTGACTATCACTTCAGATTTCATATCTCTATTGAGCATTGTTATAAATTCTTTCCCATCAATTTATTCTTGAAAGACTTCCTTGTTCACTGTTGCTAGAGACACCTCTCCTGATAGTCCAGTACAACTACACTTTTAAAAATGCATTTTTTCTGTTATTTATATAGGATTTTAATATATCCTATACAAGAATGTAGTGGATCCTATGATGTGTTGTTAAGATCCCTTTAAAGACTGAAGGACTTATTTCTCCAGCTCCCCAAGGTTGGCCCCCTTCCTGGGAAAGGCTTCATCTAATGACTCACTGACATAGAGCTCAACCTTCTCACCCAAATTGGTACCACTCTAAAGGGGTCCACCCAACCTCACAGCTTCCCGTGGTGTTGGCAGAGGCCTCCGTTGAGAACCATTCAGCCCAGCTTTTCCCTCTGTCCATCTCTGCTTTCTGCTCTTCCCTTGCACAGGTGTTGATCTCCAAACTACTCCCTAATAAACCTCCTCCATGTTAACCTCTTAGTGTTTGCTTCTGCTTCTGCTTCTGGGAGAGCCCAAACTGAGACAGTGGAGAAGTGAAAACATGTTCTTATGTAGACATCCTGAAAGATTTATTTTTTTCCTTTTTGAGACAGGGTCTTGCTCTGTGGCCCAGACTGGAGTGCAGTGGCATGATCTCAGCTCACTGCAACCTCTGCCTCCCGGGTTCAAGCAATTGTTCTGCCTCAGACTCTTGAGTAGCTGGGATTACAGAAGTGCACCACCACACCTGGCTAATTTTTTTGTATTTTTAGTAGAGACAGGGTTTCACCATGTTGGCCAGGCTGATCTTGAACTCCTGGCCTCAAGTGATCTGTCCTCCTGGGGCTCCCAAATTGCTAGTATTACAAGTGTGAGCCACCATGCTGGAATGGACATCCTGAAGGATTTTGCATGCTTTTTACACTGCTTACTTTGAGATCATGGACTTTTAAAAAATAAGATAATGAAATACAGCTAATTCTCCTCTCCAATGCTAGTTTACTCTTCTTGGCTTTTGATCAGAGACACCAGGTTGTTTGGTTCCCAACTCTCTCTCCTTCCTCTCCCCACAGCTGGCACTTTGTGACCTTTACTTAAGAGCTCAGCCTCCCATTGCCAAGGGCCTAATGTGTTTCTAAGTGGAAAACGCTTAGCAATTTTTTTTCCAAAATGGAATTTTGCTCTTGTTGCCCAGACTGAAGTGCACTGAAACCTCGGCCTCCCAAGTTCAAGTGATTCTCTTGCCTTAGCCTCCCACCTAGCTGGGATTACAAGTGCTTGCCACCAAGCCTGGCTAATGTTTTTGTATTTTTAATAGAGACAGGGTTTCACCATGTTGGCCAGGCTGGTCTTGAACTCCTGACCTCAGGTAATCTGCCTGCTTTGGCCTCCCAAAGTGCTGGGATTACAGGCATGATTCACTGTGCCCAGACAGCAGTTTAAGTCAGATTCTCCTAAGCAGACCCTAAGACTTAGATTTGCATGTAAGTGCTTTACTATGGAAGTGTTCCCAGAAGAAAGGGAATGGGAGAAGCAGGACAGGGAAGAAAAGGAAGCCAAACAAGGGAAAGATCTCAGGCAGAGTCCCTTGGAGGGTAGCTTTGCCTGATCTACAGAGGAACTCTGGGGTGTCAATTGTACAGTAGTCATATGTCATTTGAGATAACTTACTGAGAAATGTTTTATTAGGCCATTCTGTTGTGTGACAGTCACAGCGAACCTACAAAAACCTAGATAGCAGAGCTTACTACATGCCTTGGCCATATGGATAGCCTATTGCTCCTAGGCTGCAAACCTGTACAGCATGTTACTGTATTGAGTACCATAGACAACTATAATACAATGGTAAGTATTCATGTATCTAAACATAGAAGATACAGTAAAATATGGTATAAAAGATAAAAAATGGTGCACCTGTATGGGGCAGCTTCATTATAATCTTATGCGACCACCTTCATATATGCCATCTGTTACTGACTGAAATATCTTTATGTGGCACATGACTATACCCTCTAATTTTCCCACCTCAGACAGGGGAGTTGGGCTTTCATGCTCTTGCACTCAATAGTCACGTTGTTTGATGATGATCCTCTGTTGGGAGAGCTGGAATGTAAACCCCCAGGCACTTCTGGCTCTCTGCCTATGAGGGGCAAAGCCACTCCAGTGCCATGAGGGTTGTCCATCAAAGAACACACGCACTTGCTGGATGTTGGGAGCCAGAGCACAAAGAAGCTAGAGAAGGGACACCCAGAGAAGCAGGAAGGGCATGAGGGGGTTCTGAGTGGAGCAATGACCTTGCTTGCTGAATAGGTCCATTGCCATCATCCTGGTCAGTCTGGTCTTGGTGCCATGCTCCAATATTCACGGTGGGTTCTGACTGGAGGCTTTTGAATATTGGCCTTACAAGTTGTATTAGTCCGTTCTCCCACTGCTGTACAGAAATACCCAAGACTGGGTAATTTACAAAGAAAAGAGGTTTAATTGACTGATGATTCTGCAGGCTGTACAGGAAGCATGATGCTGGCAACTGCTGAGCTTTTAGGGATGCCTCAGGAAACTTACAATCATGGCAAAGGCCAAAGGGGAGTAGGCAGTTCACGTGGAAAAGGCAGGAGCAAGAGAGAGAGCAAGACGGGGGAGCTGCTACACATTTAAACAACCAGACCTCATGAGAATTCACTCACTGTCACGAGAACAGCACCAAGGGTATGATGCTAAAATATTTTTGAGAAATCCACCTGCATAATCTAATCACTTCTCCCAGGCCCACCTCCAACATTGGGGATTACAATTTGACATAAGATTTAGGCAGGTACACAGATCCATACTGTATCACAAATATCCTGTCTCTACCATAGTAGAACTTGTAGGCTATTTAATTTTGCATTGGACTGCATTCCAATGAGCCTGTCTGGATGAGTTAGTTGCAAAATGCCCCATCAGATAATGAAATTAGTTAATCTTTTCAGAGAGGTGCTCTGTATTGGTTATCTAAATACTGAAGAGTGTTTGCCAAAAGCAGCAATCCTGGTGTTGGTCTAATTGATCTTGAGCTGATCCTCATGGTAGTAATTGCCCAACAAGCATAGTTGCTCTTTAGGCCACTTTCAGAATGAAAATAGGAAATGTGACATTAGCATAAAGGAGGATGCTATGACAGGAGGTCATGGATCCAAGTTATCAAAAGATATATCTAATGGTCTGGATGGAAATTAAAGAGCAGGTGAGCTAGGATGTTTGTATCATTTGGGACTGCAATCTGCTCTGTCAAGAGCTCATTTCCTATCCATTTTGATCACTTTTGGTATTACAGTAAAGGCTCCAGTGGACTATTAAAAGCCAGGAATCAATATCAAGATCATGCAACTTGGCCCATAAATGGTTTCTGTCTATAAAATTAAAGGCTGACAATAGAGTAGTAAGTGCTGCAAGTCTCAAATTATTTCTAAACATTTTTTTCTAATAGATAAAATCGAGTGTAGTAATAATCCACAATAGAAAAGCCACCTCGAACGCATTTGTGTTCTTTCTGTAGGAAATTCTATTCAGAAATCCAGATATGCAGTTGTGCAAGAGCAAGCTGGTGTGGATTTTTAAATGGATATTCTGAAGACAACTAGGTAAAAAGGATAGAGGGCTGCCCTTCTTTACTAACACTCTGTTTTGTAGAAATTATAGTGTAGGTGATTAAGTCAGTAATTTTGCATGAGTTGGTATATAGAATGGCTGTGTGGTGGGAAAACTCCTCCTGCTGTAGGCAGAAGTCATTTGAATGAAATCTTAAGGGTAGAGGCACTGGGTTTGAATTAGAGACAGTTCTAGGGTGTTTAAAGCATGACATGAAAGTAACGGTTCTAAAGATAAGAAAGAAAAAGCACCAATTATTGAATTAATGACAACAGCATGGTCAGGCAGGCAGGTATTGAGATCTGTGTGCTGTGGGCTACAGAAAGGCAACCCAATGAAGGAAAAAGAGAGAGAGAGAGAGAGAGAGAGAGAGGGAGAGAGAAGATTCTTAGAGAATGCTTAGGGTAAAATCAAGGAAACTCAGTTCAGTCATTAAGTGTAAGACAAGGAGAAAGTGCAAGACTGAAAAACAAACAAAGAAAGGCAAGAACCAGGAGACAGACTGCTAAGAACTCTAACATACCGTAGTTCAAAAAAGATCTTGATCGATGCTAAGTAGCTATTTGTATTCCTTTCTAATAAGTACTAATAACCCTTAGTTAAACTATAAGTAGACTGTACTTCCTTAACATGATAAAGAATGTCTGAAGCTAATAGCCAAGCTTATGTTTAAGTGGAAACACTTAAGATGTTCCCATCAAATTTAAAAAGTCAGAGAAAGATACTTGTTATTAGCAAGCTTTTGTCTGGAAGTTATCGTCAACAGAGTAAGTTGAGAAAAAGAAAGGAACTATAAATGTTGGGACTTGGATGATGTCACCATGGAATTTTGCTGCTGGGAGTGATCTTAAGAGAGAACTTTCTGTTCTCTCAAAGTGCGGTTAGCTGATAATCTCCACTTCTAGTAACTTCAGGTTTACCTCAGCTTCCTAGGTGGCTCCTGGCCAACGATGGACCATTGTTGCTCAATGTGGAACTCCTCTAATGGATATTTCCCCTGTCTGGATCTTTTAAGTGGGTTGGCTGAGACTGGGTTGGGTCTCCATCATAGTTGGAGACCCTCCATGCCCAGTTTTTCTTCTTTCCCCTTTTACTTTTCATGGGAGTTAGGCCTATGCACTTTTTGCATCTTAACTCCATTTCAGTGTCTGCTTCTCAGAAGACCAAATGACAGTTTTGGTAGCAAGAGTAGCCCAAAAAAGCAGGAGGTATGACAGGGCTTGAGGACTGAATCATTCACTGCTGCCTGGCAAGGATATGTGACATAGATACTATGGCAAGAAGTACTGTCCAATTGCTAAACCTGGTAGAGTTGTCTGGTTGTTACTAAGTTGTACACGGATGCCTTACAGAGGAATGAGAAAAAATCAGAAGCAGCTAACAAACAACTGAATATTGACAGAGGCCTTTTATGGTTTTCAGACTCTTATTTCTTGCAGTCTGTGAGCAGAATAAGCTGAAGACCAACTCAGGATTTAACAGAGTTGCCAAGCTCCTAAGATGATTGACTAGTCCATGAAAGGCATGTATGCAAGGACCAGGGGCCTTGTTGAAAACACATGGGACCCTGGCACATGAGATGGGGACAACTCGATTGATGCCGCCAAAGATTTTGGCTCCTCAGACTCCATTGACTCCTCAGAGTTGCAGCTAGCTCACTCATTCCTTCTAAGACTGGACACTCTCCCCAGGTGGGAACACACTGTACAGACATCTTTCTTACAGAACAGTAGATTTCCTCGTTAGGATCCATTCTCATCTCTTCTCCTACCCACAAGGTTGATGATTTTGGTTAAGTTGCAGCAAAACCCAGCTAGAGGCACACTGGGTCTGATAAAGGAGGAAAGGGAGCTGCAAGAATTAGCTGGCATTAACTGCTAGGAGGGGGGAGAGACTCTAGGGGACTGGATTTGAGGTTGATTGACCAAAAGGTCTAGGACATGAGACTAGATAAGAGTAAGCTTATTAATATAGGAACTTTCTCTCAAGATACAGAATTTAATATCCTGGCAAAGACCTTGGAAGCTTTCTGAAAACAGTGACTGACAGTTTAAATGACTAAATTATTGTGGCACATAATGGAAAAGGGATTAAAAAGCCCATTGAAATGGACATTTTGGATGAATTATGCAAGGCCAGAAAACCCATCTAAGAAGTATGTTCCATAGGAGTCCAGGGCATACACCAGGCCCCAGGTGAGAGAGGCACCAACATCACTAACTTCAGTGGCAGGTGACAGGCTGAGAAAATGAACGATGGACAGTAAAAGGAGCTTGGGAAAACAAAACCCAATTTTTGTAGGAATTGTCCCAGAATGGTCAGGACTTGGCCCATAATAGCCAGCTTCCTTATTTTTGCTTTTGATTCCAAGTCAGGACCAACCACAAAAAGCCAAATCTGCTCATCAAACCAATCTCATAGGATGCCCCACTTCCAGTTAGCCTGCCTCCAGCTTCCTCATGCCATCAACCTCCAAACAGCATACTTGAAGCCTTCCCTTATCTTTCATTATAAATCTTTTTGCTCCCCTGTCTGCCTGTGAGTTTAGGCCAAACCCAGTGATGGTGGCTGACTTCCTTGTAGCAAGCTATTTATTATCATTTGGGTGGTCTTCAACTATTTTTACTTGGCTCTCTTCTGCAGGCGAAGGCTTATGGCAGGAGAGGTTGTCACAATCCTAATGGATACAAATGAGGATGATGGAGGTCTGAAGCTACAGAGGCCAAGATTGAATAGCAGCTAAGAAGGCTGAACCTACAGAAAGTTGTGGCAAGATAGTTAAGAAAATAACAATGCTGGAGATGAAATAGGGAAAGAGTCAAAGAAGGTATTGTCCAATACATATATTTAATCAAGAAAAGCAATCATGGGAGAGTGAAAGGTCTCTACAAGGAAAACTACAAAACACTACTGAAAGAAATCATAGATGACACAAACAAATGGAAACACATTTCGATGCTCATGCATGGGAGGAATCAACACTGTGAAAATGACCATGCTGCCCAAAGCAATCTATAGATTCAATACAATTTCCACCAAAATACCATTATCATTTTTCACATAACTAGAAAAAGCAATCCTAAAATTCATATGGAACCAAAATGAGCCCACATAGCCAAAGTAATACTAAGGAAAAAGAACAAATCTGGAGGCATCATATTATCCAACTTCAAATTATGCTACAAGGCTATAGTTACCAAAACAGCATAGTACTGGTGTAAAAATAGGCACATTGACCAATGGAACAAAATAGAGAACTCAGAAATAAAACTAAATGCTTACAGCCAACTAATCTTCAACAAAGCATAGAAAAACATAAATTGGAGAAAGAATACCCTATTCAATCAGTGGTGCTGGGAAAACTAGCAAGGCACATATAAAGAATGAAACTGGATCCTCATCTCTTACCTTATACATAGACCAAATAAAGATGGATCAAAGACTTAAATCTAAGACCTGAAACCATAAAAATTCTAGAAGATAACACCAGAAAAACTCTTTTGGACATTGGCTTAGGCAAATAATTCATGACTAAGACCCCCAAAGCAAATGCAACAAAAACAAAAATAAATACATGGGACCTAATTAAATTAAAAGTCTTCTGCACAGCCAAAGAAATAATTAGCAGAGTAAACAGACAACCCACAGAGTGGGAGAAAATATTTGCAAACTCTGCATCTGACAAAGAACTAATATCCAGAATCTATAAGGAACTCAATAAAAAAACAAATAATTTTATCAAAAAGTGGTCAAAGGAAATAGACATTTCTCAAAAGAAGATATACAAATAGCCAATAAGCCTATAAAAAAATGTTCAGCATCACTAATCATCAGGGACATGCAAATTAAAACCACAATGAGATATCACCTTACTCCTGCAAGAATGGCCATAATTAAAAAGTCAAAAGACAATAGATGCTAATGTGGATGTAGTAAAAAAAAGGAACACTTTTACATTGCTGGTGGGAATGAAAATTAGTACAATCACTATGGAAAACAGTTTGGAAATTTCTTTTATTTATTTATTTTTTTTCTGAGATGGAGTCTTGCTCTTTCACTGAGGCTGGAGTGCAGTGGCACAATCTTGGCTCATGGCAACTTCCACTTCCCAGGTTCAGGTGAGTCTCCTGCTTCAGCCTCCTGAATAACTGGGATTGCAGGTGCCTGCCACCATGCCCAGCTAATGTTTTGTATTTTTAGTAGATACTGGGTTTTGCCATGTTGGCCAGGCTGATGTCGAATTCCTGACCTCAGGTGATACACCTGCCTCGGCCTCCCAAAGTGCTGGGATTACAGGCATGAGCCACCATGCTCGACTGGAAATTTCTTAAAGACCTAAAAGTAGAACTACCATTCAACCAAGCAATCCCACTACTGGGTATCTACCCAATGGAAAAGAAGTCACTATATGAAAAAGACACATGTACACACGTTTATAGCAGCACAGTTCACAATTGCAAAGTTGTGAAACCAACCTAAGTACCCATCAACCAATGAGTAGATAAAGAAACTGTGGTATATATACACCATGAAATACTACTCAGCCATAAAAAGGAATGAAATAATTTTTGTTTTTTTTGCAGCAACTTAAATGGAGCTGGAGGCCATTATTATAAATGAAGTAACTCAGGAATAGAAAACCAATTATTGTATGTTCTCACTTGGAAGCTGGTGCTAAGCTGTGACGGTGCAGAAGCATAAGAATGAGGTAATGAACTTTGGGAGACTGAAGAGGGGGAAGGTTGGGAGGGGCTGAGGAATAAAAGTCTACATGTTGGGTACAGTGTACACTGCTTGGGTGATGGGTACAATAAAATCTCAGGTATCACCATTGAAGAACTTATCAGGTAACCCCAAACCACCTGTACCCCCAAAACTATTGAAATAATTAAAAAAAGAAAAGCAATCATGGAAGAGTAGAAAACTAAGGACAGTCATTTTTGTAGTTATTGAACCTGAGGTAGTTTTCAGCCTCAGACTTCAGTGCTTCAAGGGATGTCTGGCTTCCCGTGAGAAGGATTCTGCATCATCATGGCAAATGCCTATGGTAATAATTCCTCCAGCCCTTCCACAACAGGACCCATGGCTATTTACTTGAGTGGTTATATAATGGACTCACTGAACTCACTGAATTTTACCGTGGCCTCACTGGGTGGTCTTTTTCCCACCTCCTAATTATATAATTCAAATTGACAAACTTGGAAATTGGATTTTTTAGCCTGTGGAGTAAAGCTATGATTGTGGTGAGGGCCAAGAAGAAGCCTTTGAAACTGTCTGCTCACATCTCTAGCTGAGATAATAAATAAAAAGCAATAGCACATCATGGGAAGAAAGGTGAAAATTCGTGTCCACTTAAGGATCTCAAGAATGTAGTAGTGATGGTTCCCACCATGTCTTTATTTAATTAACCAATCTGGTTTCTGCAAAAACTGGATAGATCCTGGAGAATGACCAAACACTAACACAGACCCAACCAAGTCATAACCTTGATTGTGGTGACGGTGCAAAGTGAATCTAGTTTGCTAGAGCAGATTAATATGCCTTTGTTACTCAATATGTAGCTATTGCTTTGGTGATGAGGCTCTTTTCTTTCCCTATTATAAGGGAAGAGGCTGGAAACAGTTTACATCCATAAACAAAGATGAAAAGCAATATACACTTGCAGTTCTGCCTCAGGGGTACTTTAGGTTGTCTGCCCTGTGTGTTAATGTAGTCTGAAAAGATACAGACTGCTGGGACATCCTGCAGAATATCCACTGACTCATTATACCACTGACATCATGCTGGTCAGGCAGTATGTACAAGAGAGGTTAGTTAGCCTGCTGGAGGCCCTTGGTGCTGAGTCTAGAAGGTGTTAGATAAATTCTACAAAGACTTAAGAACATGAAACCTTGGGAAAATTGTTAGGGGTCCAGTGGTCCCAGGGGCAGGCTGGGACATCTCCAAAGTATAAGGTAACTTGTGTCATCTTCCATGCACTGTCACAAAGAAGGAAGCACATGTCTACTAGTCTTCTCAGGTACCGGGTTATCACATTCCACATTTAGAATTACTGCTCCAGCCCATAAATCACAAGGCCCAAGAGGCTAAGTTCTGAGAGGGGTGTGGAACAGAAAGGGTTCTGCAGCAGGTTCAGGTGGTGGCATAAGCAGCTCTGTCATATGGGCATGTAATCTGCAGTCATAAATGATCACATATCTGGAACTGCTTTTATGAGTTGGGTTCTATTGGACCCATCATGCCATACAATTGAGTGAACACAGCAGCAATCCATCATAAGGTAGAAATGGTATTGCCAAGATCATGGCTAGAGGGCATGAGTGGCCCAGACCCCATGCCACCCATCATGGTTTCACCCAACCCATGCCTTAACTCAAACATGGCTATATGGTGGGAGGACAAGGTGGGAAGTGGGGTACGTACAATCAGCCGAAGAAGAAAGAAAATCCCTGAGGCTGGTTTATGGATGCATTGGCTTGGAATTTGGGCCCAAGCTGAAAATGGATGGCAGCAGCAATACAGCCACAGGCAGGGGAGGCCTTCAAAAGTAATTCTGAGAAAAAAATCTTCCCATAGTAGAATTTTGAGCAGTGTACCTGGTTATCTGCTTTGCAAGGAATAAAAGTGGCTTGAAGTGAGAATATATACAAACTTCTGGGCAATGATGAATGCGCTGACTGGTCAAGGGTCTGGAAGGAAAAAGATTGGAAGACCAGGGGTAAGATCTCGGGTAGACATATGTGTAGGGACAGATGGAAGTTGGCATGAAATGTGACTTTTGTATCACATGTTAATTAATGTTTACCCGAATGCATATACCATTGAAGTGGCATCGAAACAAACAAGTAGAGTGACTCAGACAGTTGACATTAGCCAGCTTTTGTCATTGGCCACTTCAGAACTGCATGCTGGGCCCATGAATGAAGAGGCCACAGAGGCAGAGATGAAGGCTGCCCATGTACATGTAAACAGGTAGCCGAGACCAGCTACATGGTGGCAAGTCTACTTCACTGGGTTCTTTTTGTTCTAGAAGCACTAGTGATTTGCCCTAACAGGAATAAATACTTACTTTAGACATGAGTTTGTCTTTCTTGACTACAGAGCCTCAGCCAGCACCAATATCTGGAGGCTTTCTGATCTACAGCATTTTATTATTATTATTTTTTCTTTCTTAGAGATTGGGTCTTGCTTTATTGCTTAGGCTGGACTTGAATGGGCTTAAGTGATCCTGCTGGCTCAGCCTCCGAGTTTCTGGGACTACAGGCATATGCCACTCCACCTGGCCTGATCCATAGCATTCGTGCAATAAAGGAAATGGGAGAATGCAATTGTTATCATGGGACCTACTGGTTGTATCACATACTATACCATCCAGGAGCTGCCAACCTAATTGAGCACTGAAATAGCCTATTGAAGATGCAGCTAAAGTGGCACTTTGGGGACAATACTCTGTAAGTGTGGGGTTCCTTGATTAGAAACATAAGGGAAGAGTCAGGTTGCTATTTAACGGTAGACTAGATTGTTGACATTCTCAGGGCTATATCTTCATTACCATGCCTCTGGAATATGGCTTCCTTATACACTGTAATAAAGTATACCTTAAAATTCAGTGACCTCCCATTCAGTGGTAAAAGAACAGCAAAGCTAAACTGAGATACCAATGTCAGGGCCTTCATGCTTCATCAGAGTGCTCCTCCCTGCCACCTGATTCTACAAATGCTTCTCTCCTGTAATTGCTCTAGGGGAGACCATGCTACAATACACACAGTTAAAATTAACATACAAACAACATTACAAATGATTATGTGTTTTGGAACTTTAGAGTCACTCAGAATTGCTCAAAACCATAAATGTTATATTTGCTGAAGTTAAGGCCCCACTGAATTGTGATTGCAAATTCTTTTGATTAAATGCTGGCCTTTTCAATTGCATAGGTTTCTCTAGAGTTATAGCAATCTTCCAGCTCAGGTCTCCCAGGCATTCCATTTAGAAGAATTGTTTCCCATCTTTGCATTCATGTCTCTTGTAATATGGTGTCTTTTAGAGGACAAAATAAATATATGTGATACAAATAACAGCAAGTTGGGACAATGTATTTCATACATATAAATGTAATTTGATGGTGCGAAACATATGTCTACCGCATGCTTGGTCCCTCTTGTTTGGAAGCAGAACCATTTATTGTATGATAATAAGTCCCATCTCCAATATTCATTTGAATCCTAAGATTATTAGAAATGCATTCTTACTTCCAAAATGATTGCCTTGTTTTGAACCCAGCTGTGTGTTAGTTATTATTAATTCCAAACCCAGAAGGAAACACTTACCTTTACATATGTGGTTATTTTGTTGGAAATAGGTAGAATCACTATCAGATGGTTTTTAAAGAGAATGATTATATTCTTAAAGAAATCTGGAAGAATGTGATGCTGCAAAGAGATACTAAGACGACGTAAGGAAAATGACATATTAGCTTGCTAGATTAGCATCAAAATGGCTTACCTTACCTCTTGCCTTTTTAGAAAGGTTCTATTAAACAACCATGGTATATTTTATTTGTTATTATTCAATGCTAAATATTTTCACTGGGCTCTTAAAAGAGTTTAAAATTTCTAATTGTACTATTCCTCTGCAAAAGAGGAGTCAGTGGAACAAACAATTCCATAAATGTGATTCCACCAAAGATAGAAAACATGCACAAGAAGACACAGAATTTGTCTTGGTGGAACTGACTACTGTGTTCAAGCAGGACTCTTGTCCATTAATAATTATTTCAGAACTAACTATGGAATATAGAAAACGATCTACTTAAGGATTAATGTCAAATGCCAATGAGGAGCCACAGGGCCCTAGTGCAAAGAAAAGTTACAAAGCCTCATTTTCTGTGGAGTCAAGAAGAAGGAAAAGGGAGACAATCTCAGTCAGTGTTGGTGCTGGGAAAGAAGGTAAGACGCTTCTCAAGATGACTGAGTCATCAGCTGCTCTCTGTCTTGAGATGGGGGAGATAAGTCCTCTATCCAGAAATGCTGCCTTTCAAGGGGGCTTTCTTGACAGAAAGGACCAGGTAGTCCCAAAGAAATCTGCTTGGCTCTGGGGAGCACAATCCACTTTCTACAAGCTGACTAGCTGAGCACCTACTATATGCTAGGTGTCCTGCTAGGAGTTGTGAGGGTTACAAAGATAAATAAAGGGAAAATTAACTTTTTTGTGTGTTTCTACTTTGTGTGAAGCCCTTGTAAGCATCTGTAAAATAAGCCTTACAGTTGCCATTTCTACACATAGGGAAATGGGGGTTTGGAGAGGTTAAGTAGTATGCTCCAAGTCACACAACCAGTGGGTGATAACCATATGATCCACTTCACAGGGTTGTTGTTAAGTCCTTGGTGCAAAGCGGAAGCTCGAAAAAATTTGCTTCCAGGTGGATTATCAGTATGTACTTGGGAGTTATTTTACCTTAATGCTGCTTTCAAGCAGTATCATCCAATTGTCACCTGATTATAACACATTGATCTTAGTGATGGTCTAGGGTTTTAAAATATGAATTAGTTTATGCTGCTATGAAAATTTGTAAGCTTTTTGGAGATCTGAGACTATGACTTATACTTGAAAGGTAAACTTTCACTGCTCCACTGTTTGCCTCCTTGCTTATTTGAGATTGCTTAGTGAAGACCTAGTTTTCACTCTTTAGCTGAAGTGCTCATTCATTCATCAGTGATGGCAAAAATCAGAATTTTACTTTAGATAATACGCTTAAAAATGGCTTTCAAATTTCTGTCTAAAATCTACAGATGTATTTTTCACTGGGCCTTGCATATGTGTGCCTACATACACTCCAGTCAAAGGTTTCATGAATCAATACCTACCTTACCATCAATGATGCACTCTGATCTGTGCTGTTCTAGTCTATTCTCCCATTCCATTCCACCTCCATCCCATTAAATGTTTATCACAATTCACTAAATCGATTTAATAACCCATTAATGGATCATGGTCCACCTTTTGAAAAAACATTTCTTTAAGATATTTACAGTTCAGGGTGCATATGAATTTTGAACCTCCTATAATGCCTAGCATGGTACTAAAATAAAACTTGGGTAACCTGCTGCAGTAAATTGCAAAAATTGTCCCATCTTTTACCCCTTCCACACATCCACATTCTTTGCTGTCTAACTTTATTGTGTATACCTATCTTAATGTTAGCCTGGGGCACATGACTTGGTTTGGCTGACGGGAAGCTGGTAAACGTAATAGAATCAGAAAAGTGGGTGTATGCTTGGGCTTGTCTGTTCTCTGCCTTGATTATGAGAACGAGGCTGGCTTGTTGCTAGAGACACATGGATCAGAGCTGAATCGCTTTAGATATCCCAGCTGAGGCTATCTGAGATTAGACCACAGCCAGCCAACACTCAAATGTGAGTGAGCCCAGCCAAGATAAGCAGAGGCATCTAGCCATCTAGCCAACCATTCCAGAAATAAACATTTATTGTTAAATGCCACTAAGGATTTTTGGTTTGTTACACACTATTACTGTGGCAGTAGAGAACACACACCTGGCAGAACTCAGTCATATACTGTTCATGTTTGAGTGCATGATGTATGTCTATATAACTTGAAGTTTAGCAGAATCAATTAAGGACTCCCCCATCCTGCGTCACTCCTACTTAAGCACCAAAATGTATCCAGCTAGTTGATTGGAGTCAGCTGGTTCCAGGTATTTCCACTTGAAAAAACAAACAGCAGTTCTCAATCTTAGTGTCCATCAGATCATGTGATCTTCGGAATCAAAACCTAAGTTAAAAAGTGTGAGAACTGTTGATTTAGTAAATTTATTTTCTTAAACTTGGAAGTAAAATAATTAATTGATAAAGACCAGTGGGTGAAATGCAAATAGTTTGCTTATGCAATTTATTTAGGCATACTTACCTTGTATACAATGAGTGATAACATATATAATACACGTTTCTTTGCTTAACTGTTAATCTTCACACATTAGGTGATTAAAAGTAAAACCTCAGCTTTTTTCCATTCTTTTAGTGCATTATCTCTCCAAAGATTTTGCCTGTTTTGGCTGATGGAACATCTTCAAGTGGTGGTAACATGCTTAGGTCTGTGTTGCCTACAAAGGCAGCAGAGACTCCTTTTGCTTTTAATAAAACTCAATTTCCAGTGTGCAAAACGTTTTCCCTTTGTTGCTGTTTATTTCTATTTTGCATCTTTCTCTTTGTATTTTCCAGTTGTCAAATTTCATTAATCTTTACTGTACTTGGTTTCTTGGTGTTGGACAAATGTAGGGACACCCTGAAAATCAAATACGTTCTTTTAGATCATCTAGATATGAGGATAGTCTTTAGTATGCCTGCTTTCTTCAGAAGACTTCCCTGGCTGTATGGAGGTTGTTCACAACCTCAAAACCACCCCATATTGGCCTCTGAATATAGGGCCATTGATATTGTTAACATCTAAGAAGATTATAGAGCCTTGTACTTCATTAAAATAGAATGAAGTACACTACATATGTATGTTTGAAAAAGGGCATACCACTTGTTATAGTTTGGATGTCTGTTCTCTGCAAATCTCATGTTGAAATGTGATCTCCAATGTTGGAGGTGTGGCATAGTGGGAGGTGTTTTTGTCATGGGAGTGGATCCCTCATGAATAGTTTGGTGCCCTCTGGGTGATAATGAGTGAGTTCCCACTCTATTATTTACCACAAGATCTGGTTGTTAAAAAGAGCCTGGCCTTTCCTCCGTCTCTCGCTGTGTGACACGCATGCTCCCTCTTTGCCTTCTGCTATGACTGTAAGCTTCCTAAGGCCTTACCAGACACATATGCTGACACCATGATTTTTGTTAAAGTCTGCAGAACCATGAGTCAAAATAACTTTTTCCTTATAAGTTATCCAGTCTCACATATTCCTTCACAGCAATGCAAAATGGACTACTACACCAGTAGGAGTAGGAATTTGATGGTTACTTTATGGTAGAAGAGCATGACTGCTTATCCTTTTTGTCTGTTCTTTCAAGTTTTCCAACTTTTTGTTTTAGGACTTCTCTCCTAATTACTCTTGTCCTTATTGGCTTTTTATTACTCCCTCAAGTAGGTGTGAATGTTCTTCATTCTTCCCATGTAAAACTTAGACAACTTGGGGTTTCAAAAGAAGATATTGCCCACTGCTCTGGAAAATCTCAAATAGATGGGAGTATCTGGATGTATTATTTGTCATGGGTATCATCAAGAAAGTTAATGGCCAAAAAAATAAAAGGGTTATTAAAAGGCACAGGAACCACCCTCTCCCTCTGACATCGGAATGATCTGTAAGCCTGAGCCAGTGTGCACAGATCTAAAACAGCTGGAGCAGTCTCATTACCTTTCACTATCGAAGTCTTCACATAGTTGCTTTACTTATTAACCAACTTGAGTTTTGTCTTTCTAAGTCAGCCTGGGACCCCAAAAAGGCCAGGCCTTCTAGAGGGAGGGGCCCCAGCACCCTAACAGGTATTCCTGGTCACACCATCTTTCAGGTGCACCAAGCATAGACATCTTTACCAGTCAGGTCCCAATGACAGAACCAGGCTGACTTTCATCTTCACATCTTTTTTTTTTCCTCTGACTCTTGAGTATTAATGAAACCTCTGGCTTGTGAACTCTGGGATATCAATAAGCCCTTTAGTCCAGGGGCTTTTAATCTCTGTTGCACTTTGGAATCACTTGAGGTGCTTTGAAAAATCCAGATGCCCAGGCCACACTATTAATTATGTCAGGGTCTCTGGGATCTCAGGCATTAATGCTTTTTTCAAACTCTTGGAGTGGTTTCAGCATGAAGAAAAGTTGAGAGCCATTGCTTTAATCAATTTCTCACAGCTCATTCTAAGTTCTGTACTTTCAGTAAATTGGGATGTACCAAGCTTTTATGCCTCTATGATTTGGGGGTAGAAAGTACTAGATTATACACATTGTACCAACAAGAAGACTATCTTAAGATATTCTTTCTCTTCTCTACTTTTACTCTTTGTAAAAAAACAAAACAAAACAAAACTATTTTTTTATTCAGGGCTGTTAGTCAAAGAATAAAGTAGTTCTGCTTTAAATGTAAGGCAAGGGGCTTATGTTCAAACCACTGCTATCCCAGCAGAAAGTCTTGAAACCGTTATGTCTTTCAAACCTAGCATATAATTTGAGGTAAACATATAATTGTTGAATTACATTGAAACATGCATGCTTCTCCTTCACTGATAGCAAGCACGTTATCCCACTGTGTCCCTACATTTCTGAAACTCTCAGGTAATTTCAACCTGACTGGACTAAACAGGATCATTTCATCTTTCTAGATGTCTAACTCCAAGTACTCACTGCCATGATGTTTAATCTTCTATGAATTCTTAAGCTGTAATGAGATTTTCAAGACGAACACAATATTACTTTGGCAGGCAGTTGTATGTCTGTGGGTGAGGGATGATACATACTCCTATATATCTCTTTAACATGAAAGGAGCTTGGTTTTTTTTGCTCCTATTTTATTCCCTTAGGAGCCAGGAAGAATACCCAAGTGGGAAAGGAATATTATTTCACTCTGAGAGGCAACAGTGATAGAAACTTGGAAATGAAAGCACGTGTGCATAGGTACATAGGTCATGAATTTTAACAGTCTGAAGTACTTCTGGTTTATTCATCTAAAATGAAAATATTCTTCAACCATGAAAATCATGTTTATGGCTTATTTGGGAAAATTTATCTTAAAACCAGATATAGATTTTGGAAGGAAACCAGAATCCTGGACAGTTAAATTCACTTGGGGTCAAAGGCAATATTGCTGGAAGATTGAATTTTTCTTATTAAGCCTGCAATATTCAGATTTGGGGAACACAGAAGAAATAACTTAAAATATCTTCCTGGAAGTAACTGTATATCATCAACTTTAGATGAAAAGCTAGGAATTTTATTTGAAAGGATAATTACTCCTCTCTCTGGAGTTTGCTTAAATAAATTCAAGGATCAAATCTACAGCTTCTATCATGTGCTGTTAAATTCTTTTTTTTTTTTTTTCAGAATTTGTTAAAGCTGGAGTACATATTAAATTTCTGCTTGTTCATTCAGTTGGGATGTGCTTATTGAATGCTTACTATGCACCAGGTTCTGTCAGGTCCTGGAAATACAGTGGTAGACAAGATGTTCCCTGTCCTCATGGAACTTACAGTTTAGAAAAGAAGAAAGTCATTGAACAAATAAGTGACCCATGTACTGATTTAATGCTAGCTGTGGGAAGCATAACAAGAGGAAACTTCCAGTCTGCAATGGAAATAGTTAATATGGGAAATGCCTTGTCTGGGGGTTTACAATGGTTTTCCTGAGGAAATGACATTTCAACTGGCACTAGTGGGATGAGCAGGTGTTAACTCACATGTTATTTTGCTAGGGTACATTTTAATCAAATCTCTGGAAACTGGTATTTGTAGAGGAACAGTTCTGTGTGACCAGTAGCCTAGGAGCTTGTGTAAAATGTAATCTAGGATATCAGTAACTCTGTATATCCATAGAACTCAAATGTTAACAGGCAAAGTGGGCAGGAATAACTCAAAATATATTCATTCACTCAATAAATATTTGCACTGGCAATACAGCAGTGAACAAACAGAAATCCCGTCCCCATGGAGCTTGCCTAATAGCAGAACAGACAGCCATAAACAAGATAAATAAGTATAATATGTAGTATGTTATTGATAACTGCTCTGGAGGAAAAATAATGCAAATAGGGAGTTAGGAAGTGTTGGTGGTTTCAAACTTACCATAGTTTTCTTTAGCATAATGCTCTTGGAAGAAAATGTACTCCAATTCTACTCACAGACCAGGATTGCAGTTGGCTGGGGCTGGTACCATATTTGAAAGTTCATTGGAATTCTTCAGAGCTGTCATCCCTAAATTATTGTGAGGAGGCACTAATGTCATTTTCCTCACGACTTGTGAGTTGTAGACTTCAGAGAAGGAAAAGTGCTGGCAGAGAAGTTCTCGACTGCAGTGAAGTGAGAGGCTCATCTGTTGGCTGAGGGCCTTTGTGTGTCTGCAGAGGCAGGGAAGTACAGTGTGATATGGTGGAGAGAGCTGGGCCTCGGCCCGACAGATCTGGAGTCAGACCCGGGCTCTGATTCATAAGCTGTATGATCCCTGGGAAACTAATACATGTCTCTGATCCTTAGTTTCCTTATTTACAAAATAAATGGCTTGGAGCAGATCTCTCAAACTCTTTCAAATCTGAAGACTTCCTAAGCTGAAAGGCTCAGTGATGCTTCTTGGAACCTTTGAAAGCACCTTGTATACACTACTTTGCCTGCATTAGTTCATAGCCTTTCTCCTGGAAAGGTAAAGAATATACTGTAATTATGTTAACAACATTTTAATAACAATAATCAACAATTGTGTGTCACTAGCTATGTGCTAGGTATATTTCTCAGCCTCTCACCTATAGTTCTCACAACACCCTTACAGGGTGAACATTATTATCATTCCCATTTTACAAATGACAAATTTAGAGACGTTAGTTAACTTGCCCAAGGTTTCCCAGGTAGTAAGGGTTAGAATAAGAAATAAAATTCAGGCAGTTCATGTCATGGGTTCTAAATACCTTTTAAAAACACACATCCCACTAATACAATAATTTTGAGTACTCATTACAGTATCTTTATTGATTTAAAATTATATATATATAAATGTAATAATAGTATATACATTATAAAGCCTGCATAAAATAGAAACATATTATCAAAGATGAAATATTTTCAAAATAAATTTTATAGTTTTATTAACAGCACAAAAAGTATTTGCTTTCATAAATATGAGAAAATATGCTTCATCATATTTTGTTTTCAATTGTGGACTACACTATGTGATTCAGCTATTGAAAAATCTGTTTCTAAGTTCTTGGCTAAAAAAAAATACCTCTGAAGATACTTAGATCTTTATGGAAGAAGTACACCATTAGCTGCCCTTAATTATGATTTTTTTTTTGTCAATCATCCGCTGTTTATACAAAAGAGTTTTAAATTGTTATTGTTGAAAATTCCTTTCATTTCTGATTTGATTAGTTGCTCCTGCAAACTCCTTGGAAAGGGGTGCATTTTTACATTTTAAACAGATGAGATTACAACCAACTAATATGTAATTTTGAGGGTGTTGAAGCTGGTTATAATATTGTTTCTACTTTTTCTCTTTTTTTGTTATACAGGTTTTAGAGGAAATATATACACTTAGCTTAGTTTCCCCAGAAAGCAGAACCTGAGTTTTATTTATATACTTTTATTTTAAACTTATATTAATTTTAAAGTTCAGGGGCACATGTGCAGAATGTGGAGGTTTGTTGTATAGGTTAAGTGTGTGCCATGGTGGTTTGTTACACAGATCATCCCATCACTCAGGTATTAAGCCCAGCATCCATTAACTCTTCTTCCTGATGCTCTTCCTCCTCCCTCCCCACCCTCTGGCAGGCCCCGTAGGTGTTCCCCCATGTGTCCATGTGTTCTCATCATTCAGCTCCCACTTACAAGTGAGAACATGCAGAATTTGTTTTTCTCTTCTTGTGTTAGTTTGCTAAGGATAATGACCTCTTGCTCCATTCATGTCCCTGCAAAGAACATGATCTCATATCTTTTTATGGCTGCATAGTATCCGTGGTGGATATGTACCACATTTTCTTTATCCAGTGTATCACTAATGGGCATTTAGGTTGATTCCATGTCTTTGCTATTGTGAATAGTGCTGCAGTGAACATA
>CAUYLG010044404.1:0-14838 GCA_963573385.1 Cacajao melanocephalus | reverse complement strand
CGTGTGGCTCCTCCGCTGGGAATCTCCTAGTCTGTGGGCAACAAAAATTCGTCTGAAAGTGCGGCGTCCACTCGCTCTCTGCGCTTTCACTGGGAGCTACAATCCTGAGCTGTTGTTAATCGGCCATCTTGGATCTCTCCTCTTAATTCTCTTAATTGTCGTTTTAGTTTTCGATTGGGTATTTACACTTTTCTGTTACACACACACATGCACACACACACACACACACACACACACTGTATTTTGTGTGCTTTGGGAAACCTACTTCACCCTGACTGTAGGGTAGGGTTATGTGTGTTAGGTCTAAGTAAGAGTTATCCCATCCCACTCGCCCTGTTATTGGTTCAGGGATGGGCTGATGACCTGATTTATGACCTAATTTGGCCATATCAGTTGTAAGCCACTGAGTATCAGAAAGAGTTATGCTGTGAGCTTCTGAGGAAAGAGCTTCCTTGCTGTCCTGGGGAAAGTTTTGAGAAGGAGTGTGATTTTTTAGATTTAAAGAATTTAGCGTGCAGCCCTGGCAGCAGGCAGCTTTCTTGCAATTACATGGATGAACAAGCTGAGGATTAAGTGACCACATGGAAAGGAGAGAAGAGAATAAAAGAAACCAGCTAGTTGGTGATACTGCTAAGTTGTTGAATCAAGATACCTTCCAAGTCCAGCACACATCTGGATTTTCTGATTTTATAAGATAATAAATCCCTTTATGGTTTAAACCATTATGAGGTCTTCTCTTATTTGAGATCAAAACCATATCAGTAATAAGATGTTCTGAGACTCAGCCCTCCACATCTATAACTGAGGAAAATAGTCATAGCTACTTTATAGAGTTGTAATGATTTAGTTAAATGGTACATGTAAAACTTGTAGTATAGTATTCTTCCCTTATCTGCAGTTTCACTTTGTTACCCACAGTCCACTGTGGTCTAAAAATAGGTAATTACAGTACGATCAGATACTTTGAGAGATGGACTGCATTCACATACTTTTATTCTAGCATGTTGTCATAATTGTTCTATTATATTATTAGTTATTGTTAACTCTTACTCTATAAACTTTATCATAGGTATGTACATAAGGGAAAAACATAGCATATATGGATTTGAAAATATCTGCAGTTTCAGGCATCCGCTGGTGGTCTTAAATGTATCCATCATGCATCAGTGGGACTACTGTGTAGTATCTAGCACACAGTAATTGTTCAACTAACTTCCAGAAAACATTGAACAAATAATTAGGAAGTGTTCAGTGTAAGAAGAGCTAGAGAGTAAGAAACTGATAAGCTAAGGATGTCAAATGATGAATAGTTGTTTTCAATTATCATTAAACCATTGTGACAGAATCATGATGATAGGTTTTATTTATTGCAATATTGAGGAACCAGGCTAAGCCCTTTTTATACTTTATTTCAGACTATCCTCAAACAACCTTATGAACTAAGTACAATTATTATCCCTATTTCATAGATGGGACCACAGTGGCACACAAATCCAATGTAACTATTCCAGTGTTATTCACTATTATGGAAAAAGTTAGGACTCCATGTTTATCTGACACCAGGGCTAATATTCAAAACACTTAAAAATGGCACAAACACAAATCAGAATGGGACATGGACCACTAAGAATGGATGCCATCCATAAATTGCCAGTACAACAGTACTAGTGGGTGTTGAGTGAGTAGAAGCCCTGTATGACTGCACATTTACTCAGTGAAGCTCTAATAGCAACAGAGCCATAAGGCTAATCGTGAATCAACAGAAGGACTTTCTAATGACTATGCATGTCGGAAAATGAACTACTTTATGTGGGAGTGAGTATCCCACCCCTGAGGCATTTAAGCAAAAGCTAGGAAGATGATTCCTTGTTAGGGAGATTGCAGAAGAAATTATGCCTTTAGATGAAGGTAGGAAGGAGTTGTCAACCTCCAAATTACTCCTCACTTCTAATTTCCTGTAGTTCTGTAATAGCCCATGGTTTTTTACAATTATCTGGAAAATGGCAGTGTGGCTTCCCTTTATTAAGCCCTCCTGATTTTACAAGCATTATAATAGGAGCTGTTCATATTTTCCTGCTTTCTTATATACAATGTTATTATACCTATTTAACAAAATTTTAAAAAATCAGTTTATTAATTTGTCTCCTCATACAGCTCACAAATTGTTCCCTGATGTAACTATTCCAAAGCCTCTTAATCTCTCTACCACACCACACTCTGTTTTTTAGTGAGATTATTGTTCTTTCTTAATGTTTGCATTATATAAGAAATGCATATTGATTTGGGTGATGATGTATCCTAGAGTGTGAGAAGGAACAGTAAGTTTTTCCCACAGCTTATTGCAAAGAAAATAACTCAAAGCAAATGGGTCTAACTCATTAATATAAATGAGGAGCTAGAATTTATTGAATGTTTTTATGTAGGGACTGTATATTCATTAGAATACACTCTCACCACAGCCCTGTGAAGGACGTACAGCGATCTTCATTTTACTGATACAACAAATGAGGTTCAGAGATGCTGAGTGTCTTGCCCAAGTTGCCCTCCTTGTAACCGGCAGAGCCATTACATAATTCAAATGCTGCTGTTCATGGCTGGTGATAAACACCATTCAAATAGCCTCATTGTCAGCATGTGAACATCACAGTGGAAAACTGCATAACAAGCTTTGAGCAAATAAAATATCTTCATATAATGTCTTAAAAGGATATAAAACTATATGTATTATATATATATACATATTTATATACCATTATATATATATATATATATACCATTATACAGATGCTCCCCAACTTACCCTGGGTTATGCCCTGATAAACCCATTGTATGTTGAAAATATTATAAGTCAAAAATATGTCTACTTCATCTAACTTCCCAAACATCACAGCTCTAAAGGATAAAAATCATACTTTTATATTTCAAAGCTCTATTCAGAGCTCTGTGTCCAACAGGCATAAGTGATCAATATTATGTGTTAAATGACTAAACCTGAAAGAATAAAGCTTGAACTTTATAATGTATTATGGGCAAAGTAAAATTTAACTTGGACCAAATCACAGGTTGCATATTAACGAAACCCTTAACCTTACAGAAATTATTAAAAGCTCTGCCAGTCTAGTTAAATGTTAACCTGTAAACAAGCAGTTCTCTTTGCCTTTTCACATGGGTTTTCACAAATGGGTGGCTTTGTGTGAGAAACACAATCACAAAGCCCTTTTGAAACTGCTTGATGCATATAACATAAAGAAGGCAGATTCTCCTGTTTTCACAATGTGTAATTCATGCTCATTCATTATTTGGTAGCTTGGGAGCAGGTGCTGAATAGAACACATCAACCTAATACCCTCATTACTGCACTGCCGTTTTGTTTTGAGGCTCAAGTGGCCCTTCTGCTGTGGGAGTTGCAAAAAGAGAACATTTACAAGGGCCTGTGGTCTACTGAAGAAAACATTTGCTAAAACAAAAAGAAAGGGCATTTTCTTAAGCACTCCAGAGATGATAGCCTAAAAGCAAAATCCATTATTCCACTGCAATAAACAGAAAATACACTGAGAGAAAGAAAGCCAGCAACAAGCAGAACACACACAAGTAATCAGATAATTTTTAGACTTTAAATTTTCTCATATTGGACATGCAGCTTTGGTAAAATGAAAATTTAACTTTCCTAATAGATACATAAAAGCAAAACAAAATACCCTGGACAAGGGAAATGGTATTTTAAAAAAAGTCACAGGGAGGCCAAGGAGGGTGGATCATGAGGTCAAGAGATTGAGACCATCCTGGTCAACATGGTGAAACCCCGTCTCTACTAAAAATACAAAAAAAACTAGCTGGGCATGGTGGTGCGCACCTGTAGTCCCAGCTACTCGGAAGCTGAGGCAGGAGAATTGCTTGAACCCAGGAGGTGGAGGTTGTGGTGAGTGGAGATCGCACCATTGCACTCTAGCCTGGGCAACAAGAGCCAAACTCCATCGCAAAAAAATTAAAATTAAAATTAAAAAAAGCCACAGATATCGAAAATATCTTCCCAAACCTGAAATACAAAAGTAAGCAAAGATAGTCTGTGGCAACATTAAAATAGGTAACCATATACTAAGGCCAATGGACTTGACTTTCAGAATATTTTCTCGGGTTACTTTAATTTTTACAAAGAATTCTAACAAGTTTTGTCACTTGGTCTTCTATCCCATAATGTATTGTAAGCAGCATGTTAGGAGTGAGGACAAAGGTGCTCTGAGTAGCACCTACTGCAAAAGCAAATATTAAAATATTAGCAGCAAATAAAACAATAAAAACATATTTACTGCATTAATATGTTAGAGCTGCTGTCACAAAGTACCACAAAGAGTGGCTTGAAGAACACAGAAATTCATTTTCCAGTTCTGAAGGTAAAAAGTCCAAAATCAAGATACCAGCAGGGCCCATGCTCCCTCTAAAACCTCTCAGGGAGGCTCCTTACTGGGCATCTTCCAGCTTCTGTAGGTTTGCTGGCAATTGTTGGCATTCCTTAGCTGATGGACCCATCACACCAATCCCCCATCTTCACATGTCATCATCCTCCCTGTGCCCCTCTACATCCACATCATCTTCACTTTATGTACGCTCCTCTGTATCCAAAGTTCCTCCTTTCATAAAGACACCAGTCATACTGGATTAGGGCCCTCCAAAGGCCTCATTCTAACTTGATTATCTCTGTAAAAACCCTCTTTCCAAAACAGATCACATTCTGAGGCACTGGAGTTTAGGACTTCGACAAATCTTTTTGAGGAAGCACAATTTAACATATAACACCTACCAATTAAAATATGTATCTAAACTGAAGTTTTATGCTGTTGGGTAAATAGCACTAAACAGCTCATCTGACCTTGAGGGTCAAGAGTGAAAGTAAGGGAGCCTATATTTAGAACAGGGCCTTTGAAGCAGACAGTCCTACATTTGAATCTGGTCCCTAAATACTGACTGTATATTGGCAAGTTGCTTAATCCCCTCAGAGCATTGTTGATTATGAAGTTAGGCAGTCTGTACAACCAGCCAATTAGCACAATACCCAGTTCTTGGTATAAGCAATAAATGATAGCTCCTGATAAGTCATTAAGAAAGTGACACAGTTACTTTGTAGTATAAATTAAATAGTTATAAAATGCTAATGAGCTGAAAGAAATAAATACTTCCAGGAATTTAAAAAACATCTCTCCACATGACTCATTTCCACATGATTCAGAAAGCGGAGATGCCACTGTGTTGGCAAATTTATTTACTAGGAGCTCACCTGTCACTCAATAATCATTGACTAAAATGACTAGCTGCAGAAAGTTCTTATTTTTTCCTATAAATTATCATCTCAAGAAAATAAAGTGTGACTGCTAAGATAGTACAGTGTGTGAGAATCAGACACAAAGGTGACATTCCAGCCCAGATCGCTGCCTGAAATAAACTAAAGACCTCAGTTAAAACAAACGTAATTTTGGCCCACAACTGAATCGCAAACAAGACCTTGATTGGTAAATGTGCTAATAGCCATTTATCATAAGTCAGTATCAGAGGCTCTCTAGACAGGTCATTACAGTCAGGCAGCCTTCTTGGCAAGAAAACAGGTGGTGGTAGGGCAGAGGAACAATGAGGAGGTCATACTTTGAAGAGCAGCCTACCAGGGCAGAGAGGATATCATCCTAGAGTCTTAGAAAGAATCATTTCTGATCACTTGGTGAAACCTCCTCACTTCTTCCTTAACAGGGAAGTTCAGGGCTTTATTTAAGGTCATAGAAGAAATTGGTATTAAACTGTGATGCAGTACAACTTCTTTAGAGGAAATGTGGTGAACAGACTGTATGATGACCCCCATGATTCCCAGCTTTTGGTGTTCACACCTTTGCATAATTTACCGCCACTCAGCATGGGCTGGTTCCATGGTTTGCTTCTAACTGACATTACATGGCAGATGTAATCACGGATGGTCTCATTTCTGTGACTGAGTAATGTTAAAATGTTATATATCATTATTCAAGTATATATACTCTGTTGTCTTGGTAGCCAATTCACTCTACAGTATTGTTCTCCTTGTTAAATTTGAATAAACTAGCCACCACAATTCCTACGGTCACAAGGAAATACCTCCTGCCAACATTCTGACTGAGGCTGGAAGTGGATTCTTGCCCAGTTAAGCCTCCAGAAGAGAACCCAGTTTTGGCTGACACCGTAATGGCAGCTGTGACAAGAACCCAGCTAGACTGTGCGCAGACACCTGACCCCAAGAAACTGCAAGCTAATAAAGGTAAGTTCTTTCTGGTCACTGGGTTTGGGAATTTGTTCCACATCATGGTCCAGAGGCTACAATTAGAGGTATAACCATGAGCATGGGGAAGATGCAACTACGCGCGTGTATGTGTGTGTGTGCGCGTGCACGTGTGCATGCTTTTATTCTTTATGGCATATGCCACAAAATTTAAAAACCTTTTGATGTTAATGTCAAAGTGTTTACTCAACTACTTTTCACACTATAATATTAACAACGTCATATGACAAAGGGATTATCCTGTTTACCATGGGAGACTGGCACTCAGAGCACTGGCAAATAGGTGACCGATAAATAATTTTTGAATAAATATTTGGACTAGAAGCATTATTCTTAAGATTTTTTTTTCTCTTCACTGGCAAGACACTGATTTCTAGAAGAATGATAGGAACTTCTCATAAGCAGCTACTGCAGCCCAAGAGGTGATGTGTGAGAAATAATTTCTATCTGCATCTTATACTGTCATCGAGATGAATCTGGAATCAGTTATTAGTTCCATTGAGTAGGGCAAAGAAGGCAAAGGTGATAAATAAAAATACAATCCTGTGTTTTTCTAGACAGCGATAAATTTTCTTTTATTTCTGTTCAACATTTCAGTACTCAATGGGAAATGTCTGCAACTCTCTCTGTTGTATTGCAATTACTTACACCAATTGCCCTAATTAGATTTTTATCTCCTTCCTATAAAAGTTTAGAAAACAGTAAGTTATAACCTCATTATAGTGGGGAGTAATTCTCAGAAAGAGAGAAAAACAATCAACCATCCACTCAAATGGCACTTTGATCCAAGATGACTTACTATTTAATTGTCCCATACAATTCATCTCATTAGCTTAAATTCATAATTGAGACTTCTTTAAGATTTAACAAGGGAGTAAACAGAAATTTGTCTTTGGATTATAATATTAAATGATTACTTTCTATCAGATTATTTATTGAAGAGACTTCATCAATAAACAAATAGAATAGTACTACCCTCACAGAAGAGACTGCAATGAGTTTTGTTTTACTTATTTTTTAAATAAAAGCAAACAATCACTTGGTCCATATTTTAAAGCATTTATTTGCAGATTTCAAGCAAGCAAAAGAGAATATTATACTTCAAACTGGCCATACTTTGGAAACTAAAGCTGATTTTCAAACTGTACTCACACAAAAAGTTTGACATCTTGACTAACAAGAAAGTTGTCTAATTGCATGATTCACACTTAATGGTTATTATACAACCCTGTGTCTTTAAGAACCATAACAAAGAAAGATTCTGAAATTGAAGAGAACTAGCTGAATATTCTACATATTTGGGAAACTACCAAAGTTCAAGTCCATGGATTTTTAAACATCCACGAAACAAAACAAAACTCCACATATGTCTTAATGGAGATTTATGGTAGAAACAGATCCCATGGTGTTTTTTAAAACATCACTACACTAGACATTTTTGGCAGAAAAGCTGAAGTGAAAACAAAATTTAAAAAAGAGCCTCTTCTATGTTAACACAGGGAAACAACTAAGAACTTTCATCCACTCAGCTCCTCTTGCTAGACTAGACTTGCTGTGTGCTTTGGACATAGGGAGGGGAGCACTACACACAGGGGTCTGTTGGGGGGGGAAAGAGGGGAGGGACAGTGGGAGGTGGGGAGGGGGGGGAGAGATAGCATGGGAATAAAAGCTAGATATAGGTGAAGGGGAGGAAAGCAGCAAATCACACTGCCACGTGTGTACCTATGCAACAATCTTGCATGTTCTTCACATGTACCCCAAAACCTAAAATACAATAAAAAAATAATAAATTAAAAAAAAAAACATGAGGAATGTTAGGGGTATTTGTAAAACTTACCAGAGTTAAAACACTGTAATATTATAAAAGTAACAACAAACTACTTAAAAACATAGGAAGGATATGGCTCCACAGTGCAGAGAAAAGTAAATTCAAACAGTTCTCAGACAGAAAAATCCAGAACATAATTTATAAACATGCATGTCAAAATTATGAGATTTTATTTCTTCGTTTGTCAGTTTGAAGATCAAAAAGATTTATAATCTACACTATGTAATTTATTGTGGAAGTAGATATTCTCAGGTTTTTTAAAAAAGTTTGCAGTAGGCCATGACTGAGCCACTGCACTCCACCCTGGGCAACAGAGTGAGATCTTGTCTCCACAAAAGGTTGTTTTTTTAATTATCCAGGTGTGGTGGCATGTACCAGTAGTTCAAGCAACTGGGGAGGCAATAGTGGGAGGATCACTTGAGCCCAGGAGTTTGAGGCTGCAGTGAGATATGATTGTGCCACTTCACTCCAGCAGGCAAGAACATTGTCTAAAAAAAAAGGCAAGTAAATTGTTGGAACACTCAAGAAGGCATTATTAGGTATTGTCTACCAAATTTAAGATGAGCATAATTCTGTTGCAGTGTATTCCTTTACAGGAATTTATCCTATAGCTATTGTAAGCTTTCACAAACTATTCTGTGTGAGTAAACATTAAATATATCAATGCTTTTAATGACTAATGATTGAATTTAATGTCAATCTAAATATAAAATAATGAAGTATTAAATAAATTATAGAACTTTAATATTTAGTAATTGTTCAACTAATTAGAAGAATTAGACTTCTCTTTCTCTTTCTTCCTCCGTAATTATATGGAAAGAATGCCAAAGCTATATGATTAAGCATGTTGAAAGAAAAACTTAAGATAGATTAAACTTAACAGTTTATTTGAGCAAAGAACAATTCATGAATTGGATAGCATTCAGAACAAGAAGTGGTTCAGAGAGCTTGGCACAGCAGTGTGAGCAGCAAGCCTGTATAGGCCAAACACATAAGCAAAGTAGAGAAGTTATCTGATTGGCCACAGCTAGGCATCTTTTCTATTTGGTCATGGTGTCATGAGGTGTATGTCTTATGTACAAGGCATGATGAATTGGCTGTCTGTGATTGAAAGCTCTGAGGACTTTAAAGATGATTACTCTGCAAGCCAACAGGAATCTCTGGTTCATGTCCTTACCTGTCTTCAGTTGACACGATACCTTACTTTCCTGGGTTGTTCCTTAGCTGTGCCAGAGAAAGAATGGACAATCTTTGCCTCTAACCCATCCACTTACTTACCACTTGCCTATTCTACCACTGGTGTGCTGTAGAGGGAGGGATGTAGTCAATTACATGGGGAAAACCCATGATCCAATCACCCTCACCAGGTCCCTCCTTTAACACTGATTTCAATATGACATGAGGTTTGGGTGGGGACACAGAGCCAACCCAAGTCAACTTTGTGGAGTTAATTGCCAGGATTTAAGAATATTCTACGTTAACATAAGAAAGAAGAAAAAAAGACATTATAATGATGCAAAAATAATTCAATAAGTAGATATAGTATTTAGTACAGAAAATAGGCTGTATAATGAATTTAGACATACTGTACCATATGCAAGTAACAAGCAATTTTTATTCTTGCTCTATAATGTCAAACATTTAGAATTTGTCTACAGACTTCAAACAGTGACATTATTTAATGGTAATATTTATCTTCAACCTTATGTTTAGCCATATGCATATGTAAATTATATAAAGACATAAATATATAAATATATATATATATATATACAATAGATTAGGGAAATATAATTACATAAAAATTAACCGTTCTAATTGTGGAATTTTAACTTTTTACATTTATTTTATCATTAATTTTTCTAGAGTCTTAACATCCTTGCCCTGGTCATGGTTATAAAATCCGAAGTTTCATTTTAACATTTCTTCTAGAAAATCTGTATGCTCTAATGGAGTATTAACCCTTGCACATCAGCATAATATTTTAGAGAAATATAGAAAATTGCTTTTTAAGAAATTTTTTTTTTTGCTCATTCTGCTTATTCTATCACCCAGGCTGAAGTGCAGTGTTGTGATCATGACTAACTGCAACCTCAACCTCCTGACCTCCCAGGATCAAGTGATCCTTCTACCTCAACCTCACAAATAGCCAGGACTACAGGCACACATCACTATGCCTAGCTGATTTTTGTATTTTTTGTAGAGACAGGTCTTGCCATGTTGTCCAGGTGGTTCTCAAACTCCTGAGCTCAAGAAATCTACCTGCCTCAGCCTCCCAAAGTGCTGGGATTACAAAAGTGAGCCATTGTGCCTGGCTGGTGATATAATCTTTATGACAGTAGGTATAAAGTATGGTTGTAAAGCATATCATCTTCCACATCATAGAAACATGGTTTCAAATACCACCTTAAGAACATTATGTGCTCTTTTTTTGTTTGTTTGTTTTATTTTTTTTGAGGAGGCGGAAAAATTTTTTTCTTTACAAATAAGAGAAAAGACAATAAAATAAGTAAAATTATCCACATGTTAAAGTTAGTAAATTTTATTATAAATATGTTACAGAAAATAGAGAAAAGGAGGAACAGATGAATAAAAATATAAATCAAATATAAAAAATTGAACAAAGCCTGTGTAAAATAATTAAATGGACATTTGAAAATGTAATATCTAGACTTAAAAACACATTGGAAAGGTTTAACAGAAAACTGGTCATAGCAGAAAACCAATTTATTAATTTAAAAGAGAGTTCAATTGAAAATATTCAAGCTAAAGCACAAAAGGGTGAAAAAGGAATAGAGGAACAGAATGTGAGAGAAATGTGGAACAATATCAAAATGATTTAATTATGCTTAACATATGTGCTCTTTCAATACAAAAGCATAGGAGAGAGAAAATAGGGCACAAATAACCTCTGAAAAAAATAAAAATTGAGAATTTTCTAAAGCTTATATAAAAGATTACCTACATATAAAATGGCCATGATAATGTGCCACATAAGTTGGATAGAAAGATCAATAAGAATAATACATCTACACTGCTTGCACATAAGAAACATTCAATAAATGAGTAATTTTTAATATGAAGATTTATTTTACAGCAGAATGTATGTTATTAGAAATTAAGATTTTTAAAGCCAGCTGCACAGTAAGCAAACTAAGGTGAGAACTTTGCTTTGTTTCATTTAAACTTTGTGATGCTCCGTCCACAGAAACCAGACTTGTACCAGGAAGGATTCCAGTCATATACCATCTGGTATTAGAATGAAGCCTCACAATTATGAAACCTCTTTTTTTTCTGAATTCCACAAAAAGAGAAATGTGGCAAATGATAAATGTTAAGTAGTTATCATCAGAAATACTGATGTTGGTCACAACTGAAGGGGGTGAGAAAGGGTGCAAATGATGTCAGAAGAATTAAAAGGACTGCTACAAATTAGTTTATAAGAAGTCTAGATCTCATTGCAAACCACTGAATTTTTCTGATTAACAGGCTTAATGTTGAAGTATACACTTATTAGAACTGTTTTAGCATTTGCTTAAAATATATTAATAAAAAATCATTTATGGTAAAGTAAAAACATGTAAAACCTTATATAGCAAATAAGGAGAAATAAGAAAGTAAGTATGTCATTATTTGACATTTAAAAAAATTAGATTTATTGTGGCCTCCCTGTTAAAGGATGTGTAATTTCATTAAATTCTCAACAGGTTAGCCGTAACCATTCCAGTATTCTGTACTGCTCCTAGATGGGAGTCACTATTTCTAAACTGCCAATATTAATTTCTTATTTTATGTGACCTTAAAAAAAACAAACATCTGGTTGCTTTTTACTTAGATCGTTAATATTTTCCTAAAGCAAATTACCTTCTGAAAAAATTTCTTTTTGTTTCTTTTTAGTATATCCTTTCTAACTTTTAATTATTCTCTTTAGATTTAGGTGTATTTCTCAACAATGTTCAACTATTCACTGCATTCTACTTCCTTGTGAATAATTGGACATGTCCTAGCTGACTAACTTTGTTGTTTAAGAAGCAAAATATTTTAAATTTATTTCTAAACAGGGTTATCCCAACACATGTTATAACAATAAAAACACTTATTCACAGTAATAATCTATGTTTCAAATAATTTTTAACTTAACAGAAAATAATATAATAACAAAGCTCTTTCTACTTTGATATAATTTAATAGTAATTCTAGGAACCATAAAGATCATATTTATGCATATAGTTTATTTCAATAATGCTGTCAGTTTAAAAATATAATTAGCATAAAACTTATCCTTAGCTCCTTTTTATTAATGTCTATGATTCCATAATAACTTTTTCCTGAAGAAAATAGTGGCTTTTTACCTTAGAAGTATGATTTTTTCAGCAACTTATTCAATAACCATAGAAAAGAAGGAATCAATAAAACAACTAGATAATTGTGTAAAATGAACTTTTAGTGAATTTTTTTTCTATCCTAGCTAGGGAACAGTTGTGCTCAAATTCTGAGTATTGATAATTGTATTGATGCTGTAACTGGCCAATATTTTAAGCTTCTTTGATTATGCACAGGGAAGGCAAGTCTAGTAGCCTTATTAATTGAAGTCAATATTTTGGAACAGGTACATTCAGTATTACTTTTCTCATATCTTAAGATACAGAGTAATAGTATGTTAAAATTCAGTGGTAAAGAATAAAATCATAGGGAAAAACACATACGAAAGGAAATATGAAGAAATGACCAAACTGAAATTTATAGAAACTATCCATGGATGTTCCTTTGAAATAAGACAAGCATAATTCTTAACAAATTAACCATCTCAAATGTAATAATATTCAAATGCATATATATATATACACATGTAGTTTAGGCCTTTGTAATGTGAGAATATGCTCTAATACCCTGACTCTGAATTTTAAACTTTAAAATAACAGCCCAATTACAATAGATGTCAATCATTTAACAACATTTCTAGGGTTTCATCAATCGGAAAATTACCATTCTCACCAGATCTACTCAAATTCCATCATTATTTTTCTGAACTTCCACTCCACTCTAAGTTCCCCTTTCCTATACTGATATAGGTGCCAAGTCCCATCTCTCTCATCTTTTCATTTCTTCATGTTTCCATAACTACTATTCAAGTTCAGCCCTCCATAACCTCTCAGACTTTCAGATGAATTTTTGGATCAGGCTCTTAATCTATGTCTTATATTATGACCTAACTACACCAGATCCATTCTCTAAACTGAGACAGCTACTTCCCCTTCTACATACCCTTTTGTATCCCAGTCATATCAAAATGTTCTTATTTTTTCAAATGCACAGTGTTTGAGAACCGCAGTCTTTCTTCCTCCAAGCAATTACACTTACCTCTTCTGCTGTCATCTCATATTCTTTCCTTCCTTACTACTTATTTAGATAGCCACACTCATTTGGTTCTTCCTTTTCCAAGCTAGCCTGTTCTAACCCCTTGAGAGCTTTAGAACCCTGCTTATGCTTCTTTCTAATTCAATTTTTACTCATTTTCCAACACTGTTTTGAAAAATTATATAAGTACCAAGATTTGGGCTCACTTATGTTAGAAACCCAGTTTTTAAAATTGTTTATTGGTTTGGCATATTGACTGTACCAAGCTGGCAACTTTGAATTCAGTCACATTATAATAAATATTTATTGACTTAATCCTAAGCAACTGAAACTTTCTTAAACATAAAGGATATTCAAGGAAAAAAGAAGGATGATGGCATGATACTCATCTTCCATACTCACTGAATATTTGTCTGAATCAGTTTATACATTTATCCCTTAAAAGCTCCTAAAAATATTTTTCTTCTAAAAATGCATGGGAAATGATAATCAAAATAACTAGCTCTTCTCCCAAAGATTAGCAGGTGCAGTAAGGGAAGGGTGGGGTCAGCAGAGAATGAGCAGCAGAGGACTGATCCTATTTCCAAATCACCTAATTCACATAGCACCAGTGGTATTTAAGAAGGAAATAGTTTCTACATTCAAGAGCTCTTTAACATTTTTAGCACTTGTCAAACAAAAATGTGATATCAAAAAGGCAATTTCAGTAAACACTCTTCAAATACTTTTAAGGAAAATATTTTGCACATCATTTAAACATTTTATTTTGCTTTAAGTGCAGTTGACCCCTGAACAATGTGTTAAGTGTTCCACCCCACCCCACTACTCTTGCAATTGAAAATCTGTGTAAAGCTTTTTTTTTTTTTTTTTTTTAAAAAAAAAAGTAGCCAACCAAAATTTTATTTAAACCTGTGAAATGCTATGCAATTGCTGAGGACTGATTTACTTCCCATTATGTGGTCACTTTTAAAATAGGTGTAATGTGATACTGAGAAAAATGTATGTTTTATGGATTTGGGGTGGACAGTTCTGTAAATATTTGCTAAGTTTACTTGTTCCAGGTCTGAGTTCAAGTCCTGGATATCCTTGTTAATTTTCTATCTCGTTGATCTGTCTAATATTGACAGTATAATGTTAAAGTCCCTCACTTTTATTGTGTGGGAGTCTAAGTCTCTTTGTAAGTCATTAAGAACCTGCCTTATGTATCTGGGTGTTCCTGTATTGGGTGCATACATATTTAGGATCGTTAGCTCTTCTTGTTGCATTGATCCTTTCACCACCATGTAATGTCCCTCTTTGTTTCTTATGGTCTTTGTTGCTTTAAAGTCTGTTTTATCAGAGACGAAAATTGCAGCTT
>CAUYLG010044402.1:0-40493 GCA_963573385.1 Cacajao melanocephalus | reverse complement strand
TGGAGAGGATGTGGAGAAATAGGAACAATTTTACACTGTTGGTGGGAGTGTAAATTAGTTCAACCATTGTGGAAGACAGTGTGGTGATTCCTCAAGGACCTAGAAATAGAAATTCCATTTGACCCAGCAATCCCATTACTGGGCAATACCCAAATAATTATAAATTGTTCTATTATAAAGACACATGCACGTGAATGTTCATTGTGGCACTGTTTACAATAGCAAAGACCTGGAACCAACCCAAATGCCCATCAACAATAGACTGGATAAAGAAAATGTGGCACATATACGCCATGGAATACTACACAGCCATAAAAAACGATGAGTTCATGTCCTTCATAGGGACATGGATGAATCTGGAAACCATCATTCTCAGCAAACTGACACAAGAACAGAAAACCAAACACCACATATTATCACTCATAGGTGGGTGTTGAACAATTGGAACATATGGACACAGGGAAGGGAGCATCACATACTGCGGTCACTTGTGGGGGCTAGGGGAGGGACAGCAGGGGGTGGGGAGGGTGGGAAGGAATAACAAGGGGAGAAGTACCAGATATAGGTGATGGGGGAATGAAGGCAGCAAACCACCTTGCCATGTATGTACCTATGCAACGATCTTGCATAATCTGCACATGTACCCCAGAACCTAAAGTACAATAAAAAATATATGCAAGAGTGATCCAGCTCTCTGTGGACACTCATTAAACACTTGTTGAGAATGAATGAAAAAAAAAATATTTTCACTGGAGGCCGGGCACATTGGCTCATGCCTGTAATCCTAGCACTTTGGGAGGCCAAGGTAAGAGGTTGTGGTGGTGCACACATGTAGTCCAAGCTACTTGGGAGGCTGAGGAAGGAGGATAGGTTGAGCCCAGGAGTTTGAGGCTGCCATGAGCTATGATTGCCACTGTACTCCAGCCTGGGTGACAGAGACTCTGTTTCAAAAAAGGAAAAAAGATTTTTCACTGATATGCAATTTTTGATTGAAAGTTATTTTCTTTTAGTACTTTAAAGATGTTAATATAGCTATCATGGTGAATCATGCCTGTAATCCCAGCACTTTGGAAGGCCAAAGTGAGAGGATCTCTTGAGTCCAGGAGTTCGAGACCAGCCTGGGCAATATCGTGAGACATCTCTACAAAAAACTAAAAAAAATTAACTGGATGTGGTGGCACATGCCTGTTGTCTCAGGTACTCAGGAGGCTGAGATGAGAGGATTGCTCAAACCCAGGAGGTCAAGGTTGCAGTGAGCTGTGATTGCACCACTGCACTCCAGCCTGGGTGTACAAGGGTCTCAAAACAAACAAACAAACAAAAACAAGTAAGTTAATTAATTATTTACCCAATTATTCCAGCTCAGGGTTGCATGTGGTTGGAACTTAACCTGGCAGCTCAGGGTGCAAGGTAGGAGCCAACTCCAGATAGGGTGCCATTACACTGGAGGGTACACTCATACACACCCACAGTCATTCATACTGAGACTATTTAGATGTGCCAGTTAACCTGATATGCACAGCTTTGGGATGTGGGAGAAACTGGAGTACCTGGACAAAAATCCGCTGCAAATATGGAGAAAATAAATGTATAGATTCCACACAGACAGTGGTCTCACCTGGAAATCTGATTTTTTTCTTTTTAACTTTATGATAAAATGACATTAAGTGAAACATTATTTGAGGATGAACTCTATTTGGAAGTTTTGTTATGATGTGTCTGGGCATGGTTTTCTTTGAATTTCTCTTGTTTAGAATTTACTGAGTTCCTTAAATCTTATAAATCTATGTTTTTCAAGAAATTTGGGAAATTCTGGACATTATTTTGTTAACTTTTTTTTCCAATCCCTTGTTTTCTTTTGAGAGTCCAATGACATAAACATTAAATCTTCTGATATTTGCTTTTTTTTTTTTTTTTTTTTTTGAGACAGGGTCTTGCTCTGTTGCCCAGGCTGGAGTGCAGTGATGTGATCATGGCTCACTGCAGCCTTGAACTCCTGGGCTCAGGTGATCCTCCCACCTCAGTCTCGGGTGCTGGGACTACAAGTACTTGCCAGTACGCCCAGCTGATTTTTAATACTTTTTTTTTGTAGAGATCGGATTCTGCCATGCTGCCCAAACTGATCTTGAACTCATGGCTCGAGATCTACCTGTCCTGGCTTCCTAAAGTGTTGGGGTTATAAGCCTGAGTCACTATGTCCAGCCTTTTGATATTGTTTCGCAAATCTCTATGGCTCTGTCCATTATTTGCCAACCTTTATTCCCTCTATTATTCAGATTAGCTCATTTCTATGCATCTGTCTTCAAGTTCACTGACTTATTTCTGTCATCTCAATTCTTCTATTGAATACATCTAGTGAATCATCTATTTCAGATTATATATTTTTAAATTTCAGCATTTCCATTTGGTTCTTTTTATAGGATTTATTTCTCTGCTGATAACTTTTACCTTACTATTAATTTCAAGGGTGTTCACATATCTCATGGAGTATGGTTATGGTAGTTGCTTTAGCATCTTTGTTTGAGAATACAACATCTGGGTCAACTAAGGGTTGGTATCTTTTGTCTTTCCCTTGAGAATTAGACATGATTTTCCATCTTTTTACTATACTGGGTAATTTTGGATTGTATTCTGGGACATTTACAAATGTTAATTTATAGGACTCTGGGTCTCATTAAGATCTATAGAAAATGTTGACTTTTATGTTCCAGCAGATCCCATTAGGTTCAGATTGCAAGTTCTTCATCCCCTTCTGTGGGTGGTTGTTCCAATGTAAATTTATTTTTCAAACCTTTGCTGTGGTGTTTTGGGTCTGTCTAATTAATCACTCAGACCTCATATTAACCCCTAATTGTTTGTGCCATTTAGGGGTTAATATTAAACTTAGGAGATTAAATAATAATTCCTTTCCCAAAACCTTTTCTATGTTGCTCTGGGTCTTTCCTGTTTATGTATAGCTCAAGATTAAGCCTGGGACTTGTGCAGTCTCATACACAGAATTAGGGAATTCCAATCCCCTTTGATCCAGCTCACAGAGGACCTTTTTTGCCTCATGCCCTTGCCAGGAAAATAGAGTTTTACTCAGAGTTTTAAATCTGTTATACCCTTGCTGCTGTAACATGGTTCCATGACTGGGCCCACATTTTCAAGGCAAAGAAGCAAAAGGAGAAAGAAACACAGTAACAAGGATTCTTCTCACACTTTTAGACTACACGGGACTCTTTCCCCAATTATCCTCACCAGAGAAACAGTTCAGCCTCCCTGCACTGCCGCCACATTTCCATGACCGGGCATAAGAGAAAGGGGAGGAAAACTTGGGAAATATGTTTTTGTTTGGTTTGCGGCTGCAGATTTGACCCCCATTCCCCATCTGTATGCTTTTATTTGGTTTTCAGGTAACTGCTTTTTATATTTTGTTCATAGTTTTTAGTTGTAACTAGAGATTAGGGAGAGATAGGTATAGTGGACTTTCTTCATTTTGTCTGGTACCTGAAGTCCTTCTAATACTTTTCATGTTTCATCTTTCTACCTTTAAATCTTTGATCCTTCTGGAATTTATTTTGGTGCAGATAGTAATGTAGCGTTGCTATTATTAATGTGAATGTTATTATTGTTATGAGTAATATTTGACAGAATAGTAAATCAGGAGACTTAGTGGAAGGAACATGGGATTTGCAGTTAGAGCAGTCTGGGTTCAAGCGACCCTACCACCTATAAGTTCATGACCTTGACCATAACCTCTCCTAATCTCTGTTTTCTCATTGAGATAGTGGGGATAATGATAATATCTGCCTCATGGAATTGCTGTATTGAGTATTAAGTGAGACAGTGCTAGTAAAATATTTTTTACTGAATCAGGCACCCAGTAGGGGCTTAATAAGTAGCAGTCATTGTGGTCATGACATGGTGATAATTATTGTTATGATGTGTAATGAGACCAAGTCACCACACCTGTGAGTCAGGCCACCACACTGAAGGCTTGGGAAGATATTTCTTAGCCACAGTACATACTTGAAAGAAGCTAGAAGCTTCTCTGTATCCCAAAATGCATGTGAGGTCTGAATTGATGAGATGAATTTGAGTTTGTAGGATCAGGAAATATCACTGGGAAATAGAGGATGCTGTAGATAGCACCATTCACACCTCCCTCAGTTGATGTTAGTAGATAAGGAAAATGAAGACTCCTATATTTTCTAAGATAGTGTTTTGCAAAGTGGGATCAGAATCAACAGGTATACTTGTTAGGATGTAGATTCTTGGGTGGGCCCTATTTCTGACCTAAGCAATCATAACTGTGGGTAGAGCCTGGGGATCTGCATTTAATAGGCTTCCTAGGTAATTCATGCATCAAAATACAAGAAATACTTTTCTAGAAAGAAAAGGAAAAAAGGTGAGTGTAGGGGTAGGAGGAGGAAAAAGAAAGGAAAGAAGGAGACAAAGCAGCAGGAGAAAAAGAGGAGAGGAGGGTTATTACTGAATTAGAGTAGATCAGCATCCTACCTTTCTAAATCTTCACGTGCCCACTGTTAACTACCTTAATAAAATATAACCTGGATCCCAGTTCTCCTGATTCACAGATCACTCAAAGATCCATTTAGTTAACCAAAAGTTTTTGAGACTGACTGTGTATCAGGACACTGGAGAGAGGCAGAGGAAAAAGACACATCATCTAATGTTGGAGAAGGACGCACACTCAAACGCCACAGCCAACCAGGATTCAGTATGGCAGTGCTGTGATAGAGATATACATTGGGCACAAATGGAAGACTGAACTAGTGGCACCAAACTCAGACTGGGAGAGATCAAGAAATGGCTTCTAGGAGGAGAGGTGCCTGGGCTGAGTCTTGTGGAGAGTAATCATTCATTGGGAAGAAGGGAAAATATTAGCAGCAGAAGAGGGAAGTGGGAGGTACTCACATGGAGAAACAGCAGGATATGTCTAGGGAGATGCTGGCTCAGTGTGAGGGGAGAGGCCATGTGGTGAGAACAGTGGTCAGTAGCCAACATTCCCATATTAGGAGCCACATCACAAATAAACTGTAGACTGTGTCAAGGAGCTTGATCAATGAGGAACCATGGAAGAGTGAAAGCAAATGGTGACTTGGTAAGCTTTTTATTGGGATTAAAAATTTCTTTTTCAAAATGGTAAAATAGCTTTATTGATATTTTTCTTATTATAAGGGTAACACACTCCAATTGTGGAAATAAAAGGATAATACAGAAAGATATGAAGAAGAAAGTAAAAGTCACCTGGAATTCCAATAGCCAGAGAAACTCTGCAAAGCTAAATAAATTTGTTTATTCTTCCAGACATTTCTCTAGGTATGTGTACATCCAAGCACATGCAGATACACATAACATATTAAATTTTTTTTTTTTTTGGAGACAGTCTCATTCTGTTGCCCAGGCTGGAGTGCAGTGGCGCAATCTCAGCCCAATACAGTCTCTACCTCCTAGGTTCAAGTGATTCTCTGCCTCAGCATCCCAAGTAGCTGGACTACAGGTACGTGCCACCACACCTGGCTAATTTTTGTAATTTTTGTAGAGATGGGATTTTGCTATGTTGACCAAGCTGGTCTTGAACTCCTAGCCTCAAGGGATCCACCTGCCTCGGCCTCTCAAAGCACTGGGATTACAGGCATGAGCCACTGTGCCTGGCCACATACCACATTTTTAAATGAAGTCGTTTCACATGTGTTGTGAAATACTGTGCCTTTCAATGCTTTTTCACTTGACAATACTTAGTAAACATCTTTGTCAATAAATATAGATTTAAACCTTAATCATAATTTCTGCTATCTCTTTTGCTCACTTCAGTTCCTTCTCATTCCTTCTCCAGGTGTGGCCTTTCCATTTGACCTCACTCCAAGTGTTAGCTTCCTGCTTTGTTCCTTTGTGTCTTCTTGCCCACCACCTCTTCGGTGCCCAACTCCCTTGCTTTGTCTCCACAGCCACAGCAATTTGGTTCTGAGTAATGTACTTCCTGTCCTGTCACTCACCTGCTTAATGCTTCCATGTCTTCCTTTGTCCTTCAGGATGAAGTCCCAGCTTTCCTAGGCTGGCCCTGGTAGCTCTCTTATCAACCCCTCCAGCCTCCTCTCCCATCGCCTGCAACCATCTGTCCCTGACCGCTGTCCCTGATTTATGGCACAGCAAATTGAACTGCTTCTTTTTCCTACTTCTTGCTTCCCTGCTATTCCTCACGCTATTCATGCTGCTTGCCATGCCTTCATTCCCCAAAGTATCTGGTTGACCTGGCTAATCTGATTTACCCTTTAAGACTCTGCCAGAGGTATCCCTGACACAATGTAGCCTGGATGAGTGGTACCTCCTGTGTCCTCCAAGATTCTGTTTCTCTCTGTTAGCAGGTTGTATTAGAATTATCTCATGTGTGTCTGTCTTCCTTATTGGCTTGTAAGTGCCTTGACTCATTCAACTTTGTCTTCCTAGAGCCTCAAATGTAACTGGTAGGTGTTTGTTGAATGAACAAACTTGAGTCTTTGCAGAAGGGGTTCTTTGGTACCAGCTGTCAAACTCTTCTCATATTACTGGCTCTAGTGGTTCAGATCTCTGCCCTGTGGCTTCCACTTAGACCTCTGCTGATTGCCCCTGTCTCCTATCTACATGGACACCTGGATCTTGTACTTAGTTTGGACCTTGGCTTGTGATGCTCTGTTCCTGCCTCTTCCTTTGTTCTTGTACTAATCTAGTAATTTAGGCTCATATGTCTAACCCCTCCCTGTAAACTGATGATCCCGTCACCTGGAGCTGCCTGATTTCCAAAGCCCAGGCCTCTCCATCCAGTCTACCTTGTCACCTCAAAAAAACCCCATGTCACCTCCAAATTCCCTGGTTATAATCTATAGACATTAACATGATTGTAAATTTTATATGATTAAAATAACACCTTGACAAAAATATCCTTCAAAACAAAACAACAAATCTGACCATTTGTGTGGTTACGTGACATTTACAAGATGCTTTCACACAATTTATTTCATTCAATTCTCATAACGATTTTGATAATAACTTTGTGAGTTATCATCTCCTTTTTTTTTTGTATTTTTTTGTATTTTTTTATTTTTTGAAAGAAAGAAAAAAAGAGGAAAGAAAGTGAGAGTGAAAGAAAGAAAAAAAAAGAATGTACGAGAGAAAAAAAGAGGAAGAAAAAGAGGGAGAGAGAACAGGATTCTTGTTCTACTGCCCAGGCTAGATTGCAGTCTAAAAATGGGTATTAAAAACCTCTTTTATGCCTTTTTACAGGTGAGGAAACTGAGGCTCACAGCAGTTAAATGACTTGCCTGAGGCCTCCTGGTCAGGGAATGACAGAGCATGGACCTTAGTGCAGATCTTTTGACTCTAGGGCTTTCAACTCTTTGAAGTTCACCATGACAGTAAAGCATTCGACATATTCAATGAAAAACAGATATATCTGATTGTGAAGCTTAAAACATGCCTTTAAGTAGGTTCTCTACGTTACTGTGAGGACAGCTTTCTAAAAGCTTAAATTCAGGTCAGATTTCTTCCCTGATTACAACCCTTCAGTGGATGCTTGTCTCTCATCCAGTTACATAGGGTTCTGTTGAACCCAAGACCTCAGTTTGACTCCAGATTTTAGCAATGACTACCACTTACCTTTCTTTAAAGGCCAATAATGGTTTATGCCTTGGCGTGCCTTAATGCCCCATTGACCTTACCCACCCCCCGATCTGAGTTTTGCCTGACCAGTGTTTCTTTTCTGTCTAGCTCAGGTATCACCTCTATTCTGGAGCCATTTTTAACATACCTTTATCCTCACTCTTCCTACTAGCTCTTTCGTGGTATAATTGAGTGAGTTGTACATTTTTGTCCTAGCACCTCTAACCCTTTGTGGTATTGTTTTGGTGATCTGTCTGCCTCCTTCTGAAGATTTCTGTATCTCTTAAGGTTAAAAATGAGGCCCAAGTCCTACTGTGTTTATAGATGTAGTATTTAGTGCAAGTCCAGCACAGAGTGAGAGATGGTAGATATTTATTGAATCGACAGATGGATCATTGGATGGCTACATGGATGGATGATGGGTGGACGGGTGGATAGATGGAAGCAGCAGTGAACTTCAGGTTGTCATTTCAAATCAAGGTATTTTTTCAGGTAGAATGCATTTCCTCTTCTTCCTCTATTTTCCCCAATGGCAGAATAATTACATTTTTTCAATAGAATATAGGAAATGGGGTTATCTTCTTCTACTCTTAGAATAATACACTCATTGAGCTGTAGAGGAAACACAGTTTGACCTGTTTCAGCCCCCAGCCTCTGACCTGTCAATAGGTGCATCATCTTATTCCTAGCTCATATTAATAGTATTCCAATTGCTAGAAGGAACTCCTTATACTGAACCCACGCCTACTGCCCTGATGTTTCTGCCTTTGAGTCCAGTTTTGGCTTTTTGAGCCAATACAGATGACTAATCCCTGTTTCATAGAGATTTTTAACATATGGGATCATGGCTTGCATTACTCAAGGTTTTGCTGCAAGTGACAGAAAACCCAATTCAAGCCAGGTAAATGAAAACGGATACTTATTACCTCTTGTAAGCCAACTGCTGAATGGTGAAGACAGTGCCATCTCCACAGATGACTGGACCCAAGCACTCCATCTCAGCTTGCCTTCTTTCTAGCTCTTCCAAATGGCTGGGGATATGAGTACCCATTGTCTCTGCAAACAGATTTTTTTTTTTTTTTTTTTTGAGATGGAGTCTCACTCTGTCACCTAGACTGGAGTGCAGTGGCACAATCTCACTGCAACCTCTGCCTCCTAGGTTCAAGTGATTCTCCTGCCTCAGCCTCCCAAGTAGCTGGAATTACTGTTGTGTGCCACTACACCCAGCTATTTTTTTTAATTTTAATTTTTAGTAGAGATGGGGTTTCACTATATTGACCAGGCTGGTCTCAAACTCCTGGCCTCAAGTTATCCACCCACCTCAGCCTCCCAAAATGCTGGAATTACAGGCATGAGCCACCATGGCCTGCCTTGCAAATATATCTTTTAACCCACAATCCAAAAGGAAAAAGACAAAAATATCAGGGAAGGGCTTTGATTGGTCTGGTTCAGGTCATGTGTCTATGCCTGTAGCTGGAGGTCAGAGTACTGTAGTTGACAGCCCCACCAGAATCCCAAGGATGGGAAGGTGCATGTCCTCTACAAAGCAGGAGAGTCAGTTGCCAGAATAAGGACACAAAGGATTCTGGGTAGAGCCAAACAGGTCATCTTCCGTAGCCGGAATTCCCCTTACCTTCATGCTTCAAGTTTGTTAAAACATGGGATTAGAGGGGGGCACAGACATTTACTATCGTAGTTTCTCCCTGGATGTGCTCAGATTTGTCAGTATCCCTCTCATAATGTGACCCTCTGTTCCCAATGTAATCGGCTGTTCCTCAAGTGGTCTGATATGCACAGAGCATAACACACCCATTGCTGTTATTGTCCTTGACATGGCTATCATAGTGTTAGGCCCAGAGTAGGTGCCCAATAAATAGTGAAAGAATAAAAGGATAAATGTGATTCTCAAGCCAATCCTGCCTAAACACTTCTCCCAAAGACAGATAAGGAGGCCCTTGTGAGATCAATAATATACAACAGAGGAGATGCAAACAGCTGGCTGAGAATGTGGGAGTGCTGTGGGAGGCTGCAGCTGGCACACTTCACCAGGTATGCCTGGCATGACTTCCAGGGAGTACTCTGCCCTCCTTTAAAGTTTTGGTTCATTGGAATAAACTGTTCCTCCCCAAAGGCAGCAACATTGGAAGATGAAGATATTTACAAAACAAAACTAAAAAGAAACGTATCCTTTTCCTGTTTAGGACTTTGGCTACAAGTGACAGAAAACCCCAAATGACAGTCAACTAAATATGATAGATTATTCATCATTTAAACGAAGTTCAGAGGTAAGAAATCAAGGCTGGAATGGCAGCTCCACAGTCACTGGGGAGCCAGGCTTGGTCTTTCTTGTTTCTGTCATCCTGTTGGTCCGTCCAAGGTGATGGCACAAGTTCCAACCATCATGCCAACTTCCTTTTTAGTAGAAAACTCAGTTCAAACCAGGGATAAAAGAAGGAAGCAGGCAAAGATATGTTCCAGTAGTCTTTTAAGATTTCCAGACAGCTTTACGACACTCTCATTTACATCTCACAGTTGAAACTTAGCTTTAGGTAAGAGGGAGGCTGAGGAGTGTGGTCTTTATTCCAAGTAGCTTAGTGCTCTGCTAAAGCTGGAATCTCTATTACTATGCAAGAGACAGGAAATGGATATTGGCCTAGGCAACCAGGATCTCTGTCAATGATGCCAGAGAGAAAAAGGCAATTTAAAAGTGTAAAGGCAAAGGTGGGAAAACAAATATGTCCTGTTGTGGTCTGTGCTACATTCCTGGTAGGGGTTTTGTGAAAGAAGGCTTCAGTTCCTCAGTCATGCTCCTGCCCAAGGCTTCTTCTACAAAGTTAACCTGATCAGATCCAGGATATGAGCTTGGTTTCCTATAAGCGAGACTCCCCAGCATGGTATGCAAGGTATTCTGTGCCTGTCCCAATTCTACCTCCTTAGCTTTAGCAATCACCACTCTCCTACACTACAGCCACACCCAGTTCCTTGTCATTTCAAAACATGCTCAGGCCAGTTGTTTCTCTCTCTATAAACAGGCAGTTCCTGGTGCCTGGAATGCACTTTTCTCACCTCTTTGAACCAAATTCCCCAACATCGAGTTTGCAAATTGAACTTTTTCCTATCAACTGGTAGGGGATCTTTTTATAGTTAATAGAATAGTTATGAATATAGGCTATCAATGTGTGGCTCTTTAGCAAACGTTTACAAATACCTTTTCTTTCAGTCTTCCTTTCTTCCAAAATATTTTCCTCATCCTTTTCCTCTTCCTGCAGGCTCTTGGTCTGTTTTCAGGCAGGTAAAGGGTTCCTAATGCCTACTTGTGTTTCCAACTGCTTAAAGCATGTACCAACTTCCTAGTTGGTGAGGGAAGGACTAGAGTCACATGGAAAGAAGTCCTTCCTTCAGAGGATATGTCCACTGGAAACCTCTTGTCTGAGTCTGATATGGAAGAGGCAAACCTAGAGGAAAGGAAAAGAGAAGATCATCATCAGGATCCCTCAAGTGGCTGGTCATTGCAGCCTGCAGCCTGGAATACATGCTCAGTGCTGGGTTAGGAAGAACTTTAGCATCTTGACTTCCACTTCTTCATGGGCCATCTGGCCAGAAATCAGCTGAAAGCAGAGATAGCATCCTTTCTTCATACCTGTACAGCATTGGGGAGTGTGGCTGTGAAGGTAGAATTGACCCAGCTTAAATACCTTCTATGTGGAAGACCAGCAGGCCATGTGCTGGGCAAATTCTTTCAGCAGTTTATTTGCAGAAAGGAACCACATGATAGCTGATCAGAGAATTGTTCCTTTTTCTCCACATTCTCTCCAGCATCTGTTGTCTCCTGATTTTTTAATGATCGTGATTCTAACTGGCGTGAAGTGGTATCTCAATGTGGTTTTGATTTGCATTTCTCTAATGACCACTGATGATGAGCTTTTTTTCATAAGTTTGTTGGCTGCATAAATGTCTTCTTTTGAAAAATGTCTGTTCATATCCTTTGCCCACTTTTTGATGGGTTGTTTTCTTTTTTCTTCTAAATTTGTTTTAGTTTTCCATAGATTCTGGAAATTAGCATTATTCTCAGCAAACTGACACAAGAACAGAAAACCAAACACTGCATGTTCTCACTCATAAGTGGGTGTTGAACAATGAGAACCCATGGACACAGGGAGGGGAACATCACACACCGGGGTCTGGGGAGTGGGGAGTTAGGGAAGGAATAACAGAGAGAAGGGGAATTGGGAGGGATAGCATTAGAAGAAATACCTAATGTACATGATGGGGCGATGGATGCAACAAACCACCATTATGGCGCGTGTATACCTATGTAACAAACCTGCACAATCTGCATATGTACCCCGGAACTTAAAGTATAATTAAAAAAAAGAAAAACACAACAAAACACACAAAAAAACCCTTTTCTTTCCTACTTTATGCCAGCCTTCAAAACGTATCTTCAATTAAAGCAACTAAAACATATGAAAAATTATTATTAAAATAATTTAAAAAAAAAAAGAGAGAAAGAATGAGGGTGCTTTCCAGACATAAGATCTGAGTGTAGGGAGGCCAAAAGGAATCAAAGGCCTTAGGAAAACTTGACCTTTGTCAGCCACTGCAACCCCAGAAGCCAGTAGAGGTCTTCTTTCCAGGGACAATTAGCCACAGCACAGCGTGGGGCCCAGGAGGACACTGATTCCTGAGAAGCGTAGCCATGTCCAGGCTGAGACTGAGACGGCCTGCCCCTTGGCTGGGGACCTCGCTCATGGCAGTTCTCTTGCTAGACAGCCAGTGTGTGCGTGCGGGGAGGTGCAAGCCCACACAATCATGTTCTTAGCACGCAAATCTCATTCTTTACTCGTGCATCAGTGGCGAGGGGTCCAGTTGCATTCTTGGAGACTGAAGAGAGATGGAAGCAAGGAAAGAAAGACGAGTTAGGGTGAGCAGCCCTGAAAAGTATGTGGTGCTATTTTAGTGAATGGATTGGGTAGGGGGAGGGCAGCGAGGCGAGGCGGTGGCCCAGTTCCTTACCCAAGTGTATGAACAACAAGCTTCAGACTACGAGGCTGTTCCAGAGAATTTGCCCTGAGAGTGGAAATGTTTTAAGTCTGCATGTTCTGACACGGTGGCCACCAGCTGCTTATGGCTCTTGAGTACCTGAAACGTGACTATGACAATGAGGAAGTATATTTTAAATTTTACTTAATTAATGTAGATTTCAATATAAATAGCGACTGTAGTGGCTAGGGGCTGCCATACTGGACAGCAAAGTACCAGAGAACATGGGGACAGGAATTTGGGCTTTAAAGTAAGATAGAGTCTTGCCTCCCTCCCTGGCTACCCCTGTGAGCTCAGATAAGCCATTAGACCTCTTTGTGCTTTAGTTTTCTCTTATTTAAAACAGAGCTGATGGTACCAGCCTCTTAACCCTAGTGCCTGCAGGTAGAAGTGCCCAACAGAAGATTGGCTCCTATTTGCAGACATCTATTCCAATTCCTGTGCACTCAACAACCATCATTTAGACAACTCTGTTCCAGTCCTGAGAATCCCCAACTATAGGTCAACATACGGCTGCTGGGAACTTTCCAGGTTCTGTAGGAAGCCCTTGAAGCTGGAGGCAGGAAGGAGGAAATGGTTTCTGTGAAACCAGTCTCCTATTGGGAAGGATCCAAGTTCATGAGCTCCTGTATCTCTGATGATGGAAAAGAGGATCCCAAGGAGCTTTCCCAGAAAGCAACCATCCTAGGATGCTCTATTCTGGGCAGACTCCTTTTGTGAGATTTGTCTCCAAGACCAAGTTGAGTGCTACACAAGAGACTTCGAGAAACTCTAATGAGACCTCAGGGGGCAATTGGACTGGGGGAGGTTGGAGAGGGAGGTGTGAGGACCCATGTCTAGTGAGTCTTACTTGAAGGAAAGGGGCCATCATACAATAGGTTGCAGACAGGTCCCTGCTTCCCAGGCCCATGGCATCGTCCATGAAGCAAGAAGGAAAGACTGGCCGCAGGCACCCAAGGCATCAGTGATGGTACTAGTCCCTGGTTTGCAAAGTGAGCTTCCAGGGTGGAAGGCCTGTGCCCACTGGCTGCCAGAGAGGGTGTGGGCATAGAGGAGCCAAAAGCCTGGGAAGATTGCAAGGTTGAGTCCAATTTCCTGCCTCTCACTGTGAACTGGAAAGCAAACTCCTAACCTGGCTTATTCAGGAATGGTGCAGAGAGAGGACAACATTTCACAACTCAGTGTTTTCTCAAATTTCTGAACTCCAGCCTCATTGCGTGTAGGTGACCTTCAGTGTGTCCCCAGGGGCTGGGAGCTGGGTCCAGTCCCATGTTAGGCCCCATGACTGTGGAAGGCAGTGATGTCACTGGCCTTCTGTATCCATGTCTTCTGTAATCAGCACACCCTGGTAATCTGGTGTTTCTGGGAAGCCACTCCTCTCATGGCACTGTCTGGTAGCCTGCCGCCTCCTCTCGCTGTCATTCCAGGGCAACTCTGCTCTGATGCTTATATTCCCATGGAGTCCCCAGCCACATCTCATACCTCTCATCTCTCCCCTTTGGTCCTCATTCAGGATAATCTTTCATCTGCTATGTTCTCCACTAAGAATGTCTTTCTTACCTGAATGCTGTCCCTTTGCTTAAATACATCTCTCTGCTTTTCTGAAAACTTTTCCTGCTGCCCTGGCCTGAATTCCTCTCCCCTTCCTTGGACTTCCTCAACACTTACATTTTGACCCTATATCACTCAGTAGGACCTTTGGTTCTACATAAGGAAGCCCCTCATTAGAACTGCTGCCATAAAATCCTGCCCGTCCCACTGCCTGTCCACTTTCCCCACCAAATCCAGCCTCCCTGAGGGGTGCTGGGAGCCTGCAGATTAGGTGCAGTCTCTTCTCAGGAAAGGGCTTAAAATGTTTCTCCTACACGCTCATGCAAGCTGCCCAGTGAAGCCTCCAGAGTTTATACCAGGGAGCAAGAAAATCAGAGCACCCTCAGGTGGTTGAGGCAGGAGACTGAGAACCCCCTGTGTCTTACTAGATCTTCAATGTGACCCTCCAGGGCATTGAATCCAGCCGATGCCATCAGGATAAAAGTCCAGACAATTACAGCACCTGGCAAAATCGGAGTCATTGCCTACGTTAGTATACCAAAGACATGGATCAGAAATGGCAATTTCAGCTGCAACCAAATGACTACTTTCTTCTTTTCTCTGGCAGCAATGTACTGCCAGGTTCAGCTGGTTCTTGATCTCAATCCTGGGCCTGAAGGGTAAAGCTACACTGTCAATACAGAGAAGGGTGCCTGTCTATTTGCATTAATAGGAGAGCATGTGTGTCATTCGTTAAAAAGTTGTTCACATATAAGACGTAGTATAGCCTAGATCAGAGAAGAGGTTCCCCTCTGCTTTATAATTGATTATGACAAGGTGAGAGTGGGAATAATAATTAGAATAACATTCAGGCTTGAGTTCAAATCTCTCCCCTATTATTTACTAGTTGGGCAAGTGATTCCATGTCTCTGAGCCTCAGTTTCCTCATCGGTAAAATGGGAATAATAATGGTAACTACCTCACAGAATGTTGCGAGGATTAAGTGAAATCATGCGTTTCAGACACCGAGCACAGTTCTTGGGACAAAGTTAAATGCTCAGTAAGTATTAGCCATTACTGATATTATCGGGAGAGAAGTATCAATCATCAGATAAATATATAGTATCAGAATATAGACACTTATTAGGTTTCAGCAGCAGATACCTGAAATGTACTTAGTTAGAAGACTGTGCAGTATTGGCTTTCTTGTGACTACAGAAGTGAAATGAACAAAGGCCCAGTGGAATCTGACCCAAGGGTCTTGGCTAAGGACAGATGGCCTGAGTGCCCCTTCTGGTTGCCCGTTTTTGAGTTGCTTCTTTGTGCTAATGACATCATGCAGAGCAAAGCCAGGCACAGAGAAGTAAACAGTGGTCAGAGGCTGAGCACCAGGCGGCTCACGAGCCCCACCTGGAGGAAGGGGTTGGGTAGAGTTGGAAGTGGGTGGAAGGGGCCACTGACAGATCACCTGGGGAAGAATGTAAGTTCCAAATAAAGGGAAGCCTTGGGCCTGGAGTTTGAAAGCCTCTTGAACATGTACCTGCCTGTATGTTCTCCTCCAGGCATGGCTGGGACCTGCGAAAATCAGGCTCATTCCCCAGTCCCTCGTGCTCGGCTGCGCTCTGGCGGGGAGAATACTCTGGGTTGGGAGATGGTAGCAATTCCTGCTCTAGTGGCTCCTGTGAGAGGACTTAGGTTGCCAGTGACCAGGGCAGTCTGCTGCCTTGTCATGTTCCCTGCCCTTTGCCAGTTCTAAAGAGGGTGGGATAGGAAGCCAACTGGATTACTAGTGTGACCACTGTTACTGGTGCCGCCACCACTCACAGTTGTAAAGCTGGACAAAAGCATTGGCTAGATCAGAAAACTACCTTCAAGTATTCAGATTCCTCTAATTAGATCAAAGAAGAAAAGAAAAGGAAAAAGACACTAATAAGCAATGAGAGATCAGAATGAACCCTGAAGTCCATTTATTTAGAAGCAAAGGTCAGAGAAGGCAATGAGATGTGGTCAAGACAGGAAACTGCCTGGCAGGATACAACACTCCTTGTCCTCCTTGTCGCCTGCCTCCTGGCCTAAGACCATTGTGGATGGGCTTCTGTGTGGCAGAATTGTCCTATGTAATCCTAGGGACAACCCTATGACCTAGGGGTCATTGTATCTATCTTACAGATAAGGCAAAAGAGGTTCAAAGAGTGTAGGGGATTTGTCCACGTAGATTTAGCTAGCAAGTGAGAGTGCGGAAGTTGAACTTAGGTCTGTTTGCATCTAAGGTTCTTAATTGGTAATTTGGATTTCACCTCCCATGGCTCCACTTTCCTTCTCAGTAAAATGGGAGAGTGCAACTGATTTTAAGGCCATGCTTCTAACCCCCAGTGACCACAGGTGGCCATCAAGTATTGGAAAATGGGAAAGTATGGGAAAGAACCATTGTCATGAAGCAGCAGCTCTGAGACTGGGTAGAGTAATCCATGTAAGAGGTCTGTGCTGCTTGAGACTGGCACTTGGTACCAGCAGTGTTGGGAGGGAGGAGGGGAGTTCTTAGGATGTAGGGATTGGGATGTGTAAGACCATTTGGGTCCTGAAGGAAGGACAAGTCTCCTCTGTACCTCTCTATCTGTTTTTCTAGCCAGGAATCTTGGGTTTTCACTCCTACTTTCTCCCCAAGAGAGACGCAGTCCTGTCTAGCTAGCCTTGTGCTACCATACCAGACCCTCAGTTCTTAAAGCTTTGTCCTCCTTACCCAGATATTTCTCTTTCCATCCCTCTTTATCATGGCATCAGTACCAGCACCAGGAAGTTCCCGGAAAAGCGGCTGGAGACATGGTTCCCTAGTCCATGTAGCCAGGCAGGTCTGGCTTGTCTGGGAATTGTTGGAAATGACCCAAATACAAAAGTGTAAATCAAAGCTCCTCACATGCCTTGAGACCTTCATATTTTCACTGAACTGGCAACATCAGCAGCACTGCTCCATGCCTACTACATTGTTATGACTGCTAGGATTTCAAATTATCATCAAAGCCCCAGCAGGAAGCCTTCTCTGACTTCACTGGTGATGCCAGAATATTATGCAGTCCAGCTCACACTTATATCCAGCAACTATAAGACCCTCCAAGGACAATTCTTTTTTTTTTAAAAAAATAAATACCCCCATGATGCACTTTTGGAAAAAAAACAATTTTATTGAGGTACAATTTGCATATTATAATGCACCCATTTGATGTGCACATTTGATGACTTTTGACATATTTATACACCTTAAATCTTCATGCAATATAAGTGTGAAATAATCAATATATGGAATATTTCTATCATCCTAAAAAGTTCCTTGTGCCCTTATTTAATTTTTAACACACTTCTGGTCCTAAGCATCCACCGATGTGCTTTCTGTCATAATAGATTTTTCTTTGTTACACTTTCATTATCAATGAAGTCATACATTATGTACTCTTTTGTGTCTAGTTCCCTTCAGAACAACACAAGGATGTTGACATTTGTTCATGTTGTCGATGTAACATAGGTTGTTTTTATTACTGTTGAGTAGTTTCCAATCTTATGAATAAGCTACAATTTGTTTTCCCATTCCCCTGTTAATGGTCATTTGGATTATTTCCAGTATTGGGTTAGAATGAATAAAGCCACCATACTATGAATATTTATTTGCATACAAGTCTTTGTGTAGACATGTTAGCATTTTTTTTGTTTTGGTAAATACTTAGGAGTGGAAATTGCTGTCTTGCTGTATATGTATGTTTAATTTTATCACACATTTGTGTTGTGTCAAATGATTTTTCTACATCTATTGAAAAAATAATATGGGTTATCTTGTTAAGTCTGTTAATAAGGTGAAATAAAGTAGTTGAATGTCAAATATCAAATATTCAGTCACTTGGTCTGTGATATATTATCCTTTTTATACATTGCTAGATTTGATTTGCGCACATTTTACAGACTTTCGCATTTATATCATGAAGATATTGATCTCTGTTTTTTATTTCTTGTAATGTATTTTGGTTAGATATCAGGATAATGTTGGTCTTATAAAATGATTTGAAAGGGTTCCCTCCTCCTCTATAATCTGTAAGAGTTTGTGTAGAATAGGTATTATTTCTTCTTTAAATGTTTTATAGAATTTGTCAGTAAAGGTAACTGGGTGTGGAGATTTCTTTGTCAGAGGTTTTTAATTATAAAGTTAAATTTTTAGACAGATATTGGGATACTCAGATTTGCCACTTCTTCCTGAGTCAGTTTTGGTAATTTGTTTCTTTTAAGGCATTTGTCTATTCCATTTAGGTTATTACATTTATAGGCAAAAATTTGTTAATAATATTCTCTTATCTTTTTAATGGCTATAAATTAGACAGTGGTATTCCTCTTTCATTTCTAATATTGGCAATTTGTGTTTCCTTTTTTGTTTCTGATACTGGTAATTGTGTTTCTCTTTTTAACTTAATCAGTCTAATGGTGTATCAATTTTATTGATTTTTTTTACCCAGGGAATTAGATTTTTTATGTGTTTGACTGTATTCTATTTTGTTGATTTCTGCTTTTGTTTTTATTTTCTTCCTTCTACTTACGTTGCATTTAATTTGTTTTTCTTCTCCTAGGTTATGGTGAATGTGTAGACAATTAATTTTAGGTCTTTCTTCTTTTACAATGTACGACGATAATTCTTTAAATTTTCCTGTAATTGTGGCTTTATTTGTATCTGCAAATTTTGATATGTTGTGTTTTAATTTTCATTCAGTTCAAAATACTTTATAATTTTCCTTGTAATTTGTCCTTTGACCCCTGATTTCATTCGAAATGTGTTATTTAATTTCCAACTATTTATAGTTTTTAAATTTTTTTTTATTTATTTCTCATTTATTTCCATTGCAATCAGAGAAGGGGCTCTGTAGTATTTAAATCTTCTGACATCTATTGAGACTTGCTTTATGGCTGAACATGTGATATATTTTGGTGAATGTACCATGTGCACTTGAAAAGAATGTATGCTCTGCTGTTGTTGGGTTGAGTATTCTATAAATATCAACTAAATCAAGTTGGTTGATAGTATTATTCAATCTCCTGTGTTCTACCTAATTTTGTGGCTACTTGTTCTGACAGTTACTGAGAGAGGAATTTTGACATCTCTAGTTATAATTGTCAATTTATCTTTTCTTTTCTTTCTTTCTTTTTTTTTTTTTTTTTGAGATGGAGCCTCACCCTGTCACCCAGGCTGGAGTGCAGTGGCGCGATCTCGCTCACTGCAACCTCTGCCTCCCAGGTTGAAGTGATTCTCCTGCCTCAGCCTCCTGAGTAGCTGGAACTGCAGGCACGTGCCACCACACCCAGCTTCTAATCCCAGCACTTTGGGAGGCCAAGACGGGCGGACCATGAGGTCAGGGGATTGAGACCATCCTGGCTAACATGTTGAAAACCCATCTCTACTAAAAATGTATCTTTTCCTTTTTGTCAGTTTTTGCTTTATGCAACTAAAAGTGCTGTTATTGGGTGTATGCACAATTAGTATTGTTATGTCAAAATGTCCCTCTGTGTCTCTTTATCCTGAATGTTACCCTCTCTTATGCTCAATGTTAACATGATGTTTTCTCCATAATTTAAGTTTGAACTTACCTGTATCTTTATATTTAAGTTGCTATCTTCTAGAGAATATATAGTTAGGTCTAAGATTTTTATCTCATCTGACAATCTCTGTTTTTTTTTAATTGGAGTGTTTAGTTGACGTTAATGTAATTGTCTGTATCATTGGATTTAAATCTACTCTAATTTTCTAAAGGTTGACTATTTTCAAAAGGTTGACTCTTTGTTCCCTTTTCCTTTTTTCTGTCTTTTTTTGTATTAATTATTCTATTTATCTCCATTATTTCTTATCAGATATGTGCATTTGCTTAATTTTCTTAGTGTTTTGCTCTGAAATTTACAAAATGCATTTAAAAAATATCACAGTTTATCTTAAAATATTATTTGCTTCTTTACGTAAGAATTTTGTACCAGGATTTTTTCTTTCTTCCTTCTATCCTTTGTACTACTGGGATTATACATTTTACTTCTACATATGTAATAAATCCCACAATATATTATATTTGCTTTAAATAGTAAATTGTTTTCCTTAAAAATGAAAAAAATCTAATTTTACTCATATCATGACATTTCAAGCGTACTTTGTTTTATTGTGTAGATCTAAGTTTTCATCTGATGTTATTGATTCCTTCCCCTGGAAGATGTTCATTTAAAAACATGTCTTGGGGCAGGCACGGTGGCTCACGCCTGTAATCCTAGCACTTTGGGAGGCTGAAGTGGGTGGATCACCTGAGGTCAGGGGTTCGAAACCAATCTGGCCAACATGGCAAAACCCTATCTCTACTAAAAATACAAAAATTAGCCCGGCGTGTGTGCCTGTAGTCCCAGCTACTCGGAGGCTGAGGCAGGAGAATCGCTTGAACCCAGGAGGCAGAGGTTGCAGTGAGCCAAGATTGCCCACTGCACTCCAGCCTGGGAGACAGAGTGAGACTCCATCAGAAACAAATAAACAAACAAACAAAAAAATGTAGAACAATTTAGCTGGTGATGAATTTCCTTATGTTCTGTTTTTTTCTAAGGAAGTTTTAACTTGGCCTCACTTTTGAAGGGTATTTTTATTGGACATGGAATTCTAGGATTATAGTTGATTTTTCGTTCAGCATTTTAAAGGTGCACTCCATTGTTTTCTGGCTTCTATTATTTGGCATAAAAAGTGACTGTCGTATCTTTGTTCCTGTCTGTGAAATTTGGTTTTTCTCCTCTGGCTGGTTTAAAGAGGGTTTTGTTGTTGTTGTCGTCATTAGTTTTCAACAATTTTATTATCTATGCCTTGATGTGATTTCTGTAAGTTTTCTCTGCTTGGTGTTTGTTGAGCTTCTTGGATCTGTGTGTTTATAGTTTTCATCAAATCTGGAAGCTATTTGGCCATTATTTTTCCGAAAATTTTTTTTCTGCTTATCTCTTGCCCTCCCCTCCCACCTCACGTGTGCTATTTTCCACCTTTATAGTTACAACTGGGTAATGCTACGCTTAATACGCTTAATTTATTTCTCTTTTCATTGACGAGGGAAGCTGGTCAATTACAAAAGGACCAAAAACTGGTCCTTTTATTGACAAAGGAATCTTCCTAGATCTTGGACATAGGAAGGGTGATATTAAAAATATTTAACAATCATTACAGCATGGGCAAGGATCAAAAAGAATGGTCACTAGCCTAAAATAATGGGCAAGACTGCATGGGTGATCACTGCAAAAAGCAGTCCTGGATCAGGTTCTAGGAGAGGGGGTGCACCCCCTGTGATCATTCCTCCTCCAGCAGCCAGCCAAGAGTTGTCTTCATTTCCATCCTTAGGAGCTTGATATTATTCTAACACATCACATGCCTTTGAATGTGGCATTATACTCACGGCATTCCTCCAGTCTGGAATACTCTGCCCAGTGTTCCTCACCTGGTAATTTCCTACTCACTAAGGTCCATCTCAAATGCTACCACCTCCTTAAAGCCTCCTTCCGTTCTTCCAATCACAGTTAGTTGTTTTATTCTTGGGGTACCATTGGACTGTGTACATAACTCTCCTCTGGTGTTCATTGACTTGAGAGGGTAGATTTTTAATATGATCCATCTGTCCCAAAGTCTACACTTTTTTGTATACTCTGCTGCTTCCTTGGAGCTTTTCTATTAGAATTTAGAATGGTTATCTGTGATTCTTGATTTGCCATACTCTTTTTCTTAATTGAGATATTATTACTTACCACAGAATTAAAATTCTCCTTTTAAAAAGTACACAGTTAATTCTAATTATTATGGTTTTAAATCCCAATTTTCTTTATGGAAAGAATTATATTTATCTTAGTATTTCAGTTCCTAGGACAGAACTTAATATTCACTCGTAAAGCCCTTAATAAATGTTTCCTGAATAAAAGTCTAAGTGTTTACTGTATGCTCTTAGCTAGTACTTCACAAACTTAATGTGCATACAAATCACCTGGGGAGAGTGATAAAAATGCAGATTCTGACTAGAAGATGGAACCTGAGATCTACATTTCTAACAGAGAGGAACTAAAGTGGCTGACTAGATAGCGCCAGGAAAAGCATCTCCCACTGAGAGACCAAACCATTAATAAGACTGGGACTCTCCAACTAGAGCTTCAGAAGGAAGGCAGTGAGAGCAGATAGAGGGAGGATGCACGTCTTGGGCTGAAGCGGGAGGAAGCTGGGAACCCTGCACAGGGCTGCTGAGCAGCAGGACTCATGTGTGGCCCTTAGCAGCTCCTGGGAAGGGTAAGTTAAATAGGTGAGGAGTGGCTCACTCTTGCCATAAAATCCTAGAACCCAGAATCCTAGAATCCTAGCTGCAGGAGACTCCATGGCCCTCATGGACATTTGAGCTGACAGGGAGAGCTACTTGGAGAGGTGGCAGTCTGTGCAGAACCAAGTGGGGGTTGGTGTGGGAATAGCTGCAGCAAAGCACAGCTAGGGATGCCTGTCCCCCACCATGATCCTTTAGGTGGTGTTGGCCTTTGTTGACTATCTGCTGGAATTGCAGCCTTGGATGCCCAACTAGGGTGCTTCCTGCGGGCTGCTGCCATCTCTCCTTCACCAGCAGACCTTGCCTAACCATTGGAGAGCTTTGACAGACAGGCTCACTGATGTACATCCACCTGCAGCCTCCCTGCACTACTTTGCCAGTACACACACTTGCTTGCAGCCTCCCCCCTAGTGCATTGCCCATGTGCATGTGTGCACTCACGGATTTCACTGCTTTTTTGCCACTGGTGCATGTATATGGACCTTGCTGTTGCCACTCTGTCCCCACCGATGTGCACACATCCTCCTCTACACCAAATCCATGCAACACACACTTTGCCCAGGTAACAAACCTGCATATGTACCTTCTGAACCTAAAATAAAAGAGAGAAAAATAAGTAAATAAGTCTCTAACAATCATTATGTGATGCCCACACTGCTGAACTAAGAATTGAAAGGCTCAAATACCTCTTGAATAATGGTAGTTACCTTGAGCTGTCACAAGGGGGTGCAATGGGCAAACAATTCTACTGCTATTCATAACAATGCATTGAATAAATTCATGTGACATGCTTTTTTTCCCCTGCAGCTGCTTTGTTAATTATTATTTATTCCATGGAGGAGGCACAGTAGATGTCTCAGTGTGGCAAAAATAGATTTTCCTTTAAGCCATAGTTTCTAAGAATTTACCAAGATTATGCTTGCACAAAAGAAACTTTCAGTATCTCTGTGATTAGAAGTGCCAAATAAAAATATTACTAAAATTATTAGATATGAAAGATCTTAAAGATGTGAAAATAATAGTAATAGTAAAAGCATAATTATAAGAGCAGTCACTTTTTCATACCTATTAAATGTGTGATAGAGGACTAGCTGTTTTACTTAGATGGTTTCATTTAATCCTCACAAGAACTTAATGAGATAGGTAATCTTGCCTGCATTTTACAGGTAAGAAAACCGATGCTGAGAGAAGTTAAATAAAATGTTCAAGTTCTGGAGGTCAGAAGAATTTAAATATGCTCCATCTTTTTCCAAAGTCACTTTTTTGTGTTGCTTCCTGGGAATTTTCTGTTGGGATATAGAGAAGTGATATAGAATTATTGATTTGCCATATCATTTAAAAATTGAGTTACAATTCACAAATAGTAATGTGCAATTTTGGTGTTTTCAGAATAGCTATGAGTCTCTGCAACCACCACCACTATCTAACTGCAGAATATGTTATCAGCCCTCTGTTTGAACTGGGACATCCATCTTCTGCTCTTAGATGTTTGAGTTCCTGGTCCTCAGATCTTCAGAATTAGGTTAATTACATGACTGGATTTCTTGGTTCTCCAGCTTGCAGAAAACATATTATGGGATTTCCCAGCCTCCATAATTGCATGAGCCAGTTCACATAATAAATTGCTCTATCTATCTATCTATCTATCTATCAATCATCTATCTCCTATTAGCTCTGTTTCTCTAGATAATCCTGATTAATAACAATCCCCAGAAGAAGTCCCATACTCATTAGCTGTGACTCTCCATCCTCCCCTCCTCCAACCTTTAACAATTACTGATCTACTTTCTATTTGTACAGATTTTCCCATTCCAGGCATTTCATATAAATGCAATAACACAATAGGTGGACTTTTTGTGTTTGGCTTCTCTTACTGAGTACAGTGTTTTTAAAGTTTATCCATGTTGTAGCATATATCAGTGCTGCACCCCTTTATGTGTCTGAATAGTGTTCCATTGAATAGATATACCATATTTCATCTATCGATCAATTGATGGACATTTGGGTTGTTTCCATTTTTTAGCTATTATAATGCTGCTATGAATGTTCATATGCAAGTTTTTGTAAACATATGTTTTTAGTTCTCTTCAGTATATATTTAATACCTAGGAGTGGAATTGCTGGGTCATATGTTTAGCTTTTGGAGGAACTGCCAGACTGTTTTCCATAAAGGCTGCACCATTCTACATTCCCACTGGTGATATCTGAGGGTTGCAATTACTCCATATCCTTGCCAACACTTGTTATTGATTAATCATGCTCTTTTTTTGTTTAAGACAGGGCCTTTCTCTGTCACTGGGGCTGGCATTCAGTGGCATGATCATAGCTCACTGTAACCTGAAATTCCTGGGCTCAAACGATCCTCCTGCCTCAGCTTCCCGAGTTGCCCAGGGTGATCTCAAACTCTAGGGCTCGAGCAATCCTCCTACCTCAGCCTTCCAAAGGGCTGAGATTACAGGTGTGAGCCACTCTGCCCAGCCTGTCATACCCCTTTCATAACAAATTAATTAAACAGAAAATCACCAAATTCTTCAAAACATTTCAAAATAAGATGCCTTTTAATTTTTTTTTTTGAGACGGAGTCTCACTCTATTGCCAGGCTGGGGTACAGTGGCACAATCTCAGCTCACTGCAACCTCTGTCTTCCAGGTTCAAGTGATTCTCCTTTCTCAGCCTCCTGAGTAGCACCACCATGACCAACAAGCTAATTTTTTGTATTTTTAGTAGAGATGGGGTTTCACTATGTTGGCCAGGTTGGTCTTGAACTTCTGACCTCAGGTGATCTGCCACCCTCGGCCTCCCAAAGTGCTGGGATTACAGGTGTGAGCCACCATGCCTGGCCTAATTTTTTTTTTTTAAACAGTGAAGGGACTTCTGCATGCTTCTCTGTCATTGACTGTGTGACCCTATAGCATGATGTGGCCCTTTGGATTCTCAACTGTGCATTTGGGATAATAAAATACGATTTGCCTTCCTGGTGGTCCTGCCATGAAGCTAACACAAAACAGCTAAGGCATGAGAAAGCACTTTCACAAATGAAAGAACCACGAATGCCCCTCATTGCACACACCCTTTCCAAGGCCTTGACCTGGATCCGCTCTGTAACCTTTCTCTCTCTGTAGAGTGGCCTGGGCGTGGCCAAGGGCATGCTGAATCAGAGCTAGGTTGAGCTGGCTTCTTTCTAATAAGATGAGTCTTAGATATCAAGTACATCAGGGCAGAATTTCCATTTATTCGATTACAAACTGTAATGTACCTAGTACCTGTACTAAGTGCTAGGAATACAATATTGAGTAAGATAGTTGGAAATTTTAACAGTTTTCTTGGACACCAATGGACCGAGTAGACATAAAATTAGCAAAGACACAGAGGAATTAAATAACATTACTAATAAGCCTGAGATAATAGATATATATCACACTTTATGTTGAACAAATTGAATATATACATTTTAGACACACATTGTATGTTTATTAAAATTGGCCACGTTCTAGGCCACAGAAAAGGCTCCAATTTATTCTAAAGAGTCAGTATCATCATGCAGACTCTGTTCTGTGGTCAGAATGCAATCAAATTAAAAATCAGTAACAATAAAAGATGGTGGCAGGGAATATTCCAAAAGAGCTAAAATGTTTTCCATTTTCTGGAAACAACCAATCAACCAACCAGCAACAACCAAATCAAACCCAAAATCTGTAAAAAGTCCCTTAATTCCTTGGGTTAAAGAGATTATCATGTGTCAAAATGCATGAGGCACAGACAAAGCCAGTATTTACAGGAGATATTAGAGTTTTCTTTTCTTTCTTTCTTTTTTGAGATGGAGTCTTGCTGTGTCACCCAGGCTGGAGTGCAGTGGCACAATCTTGGCTCACTGCAACTTCTACCTCCTTGGTTTGAGCAATTCCTCTGCCTCAGCCTCCCCAGTAGCCGAGATTACAGGTGTGCGCCACCATGCCCGGCTAATTTTTTAGTAGAGACAGGGTTTCATCACATTGATCAGGATGGTTTAGAACTCCTGACCTCGTGATCTACCCACCTCAGTCTCCCAAAGTGCTGGGATTACCGGCCTGAGCCACCGTGCCAAGCCTAGAGTTTTCAATACAGTGATCAGAAGACCAGGAACTTTGAAGGAAAATAAGCAACACATTCAACTACAATCGTTGGAAGAAGGCAACAAAAGAAACCTTACCAGCAGAGGATATAGAATAATATAGCATAATTAATGCTCTGAATTATACATACACGGGATGCTGAAGGAGCCCACTACAGGGTGCAGTTAACCTGGGAGAGGTGATCCATGAACTGAGTTTGATGAGTTAGGTGAGGTTATGGTGGGACATTTCTGGGAAAAACAAAAACCAAGTGCACGGAGGAGAGAAGCAGCTGGTTGTGCCCAGCTGCAGGGAAGGGTCCCTGTGGATGAGTGGTTGGGGAGAAGGCTATGGCCATGTCACAAAGCTTTGTTGTGAAATAGATGGTGAGGAATAACACATTTTTTAAAAGAATTAAGAAGATCAACATAGGCAGTAGTTAAGGTGATGAACTCTAGAATTAGATGGTACTGGGTTCAAATCCCATTCTTCCACATATTAGCTGTGTGCCCATGGGCAAGCCACTTAACCTCTGTAAGCCTCAGTTTCCTCATCTGTAATTAATTCCAGCAATTTGGGAGGCCAAGGCGGGTGGATCACCTTAGGTCAGGAGTTCAAGACCAGCTTGGCCAACATGGTGAAACCCCCTCTCTACTAAAAATACAAAAAACTAGTTAGGCATGGTGGCAGCTAATAATAGCTACTGGATAAGTTTATTGGGTATGTAAAGCACTTAGCACAGTGCCTGGCATAAAGTCAGAGTTTGTCTCTTGTTCCAGTGTAATTACTCATAGCACACCCTTTCACTGTAAGAGGTATCTCACTTTTGGGTGATAAATAAATAATATGGCCACATCTCGTTGGCATTGTATGTGATTTTTTTTTTTAGAAAGGTTATTCTGAATGCATGTTGGAGAATGGAGTTAATAAAGGGGCAATAGACTGGAGACAAGAGAGGTCAGGTGGGAAGAGCTTGAACCTGGCTAGTGAAAACTGACTGGAGAATTTCTGAACATAATTTTTTTTTATTGTACTTTAAGCTCTGGGGTACATGTGCATAACCTGCAGGGTTGTTGCATAGGTACACACATGCCATGGTGGTTTGCTGTTTCCCTCCCCCCGTCGCCTACATCAGGCATTTCTCCCTGTGTTTTCCCTCTCCATCCTCCCCTTCCCCCACTGTCCCTTCCCTAGCCACAGAATTTTTTAAAAAAAGGCCAGGTGAGGTGGCTCACACGTGTAATCCCAGCAATTTGGGAGGCCAAGGCAGGTGGATCACCTAAGGTCAGGAGTTCAAGACCAGGTTGGCCAACATGGTGAAACCCCCTCTCTACTAAAAATACAAAAAATTAGCTAAGCATGGTGGCAGGAGCCTGTAATCTCAGCTACTTGGGAGGCTGAGGCAGGAGAATTGCTTGAACCCAGGAGGCAGAAGTTACAGAGAGCCGAGATCTCGCCATTGCACTCCAGCCTGGGCAACAAGAGTGAAACTCTGTCTCAAACAAACAAAAAAGAAATGGCATTGATACAACTGGTATTAGCACAGTGCTTCTAAATGTATGCCAGTCCGACTTAGGTGACTGAAGGGATGGTGACAGGGAATTTTCCAAAGTGAAGCCAGATTTGGGATAAAGTCATGGGGGATGGTGAATTTTAGACATGTTGACTTTGATGTCTGAGGGACTCCTCTCTAGTGAGGAGTTCACTAGAGAATGGGAAAACAGAATCTGTCGTTCAGGAAGAGGCTGGGTCTGGAGATGGAGACATGGATCTATCTGTATGTGTGAGTGAATGAGATCACTCAGGGAGAGAAGTGAAAAGTGAGAAGAGCTAAGTACTCAAGACCAAGCCTTGAGGAAACTTGGGGCCAGGTAAGAGTCCATGAAGGGTGTTGGTACCAGGGAGCTTGTATAAACCAGGAGAAATGAGGGTCCCGGAAGCCAAGGAGGGAAGTGTCTTAAAAGGCAGCACGTTGTCAATGGTGTCAATGCTATCAAGAGGGCATGCTGTTGGACCGGCCATGTGCACGTCTTGGCTTCTTCAGAAAGAAAGCTTGTGTGGTGTGGCAGGGCTGTAAGCAGATGGCAGAGTTTAGCCTGAAGGGCAGCTAGGGAGGGATGAAGAGTTGTATGAAGTTTCTCAGAATAGTATAGGTTCAAGTCAAATCCGTAATTCTGGTAATTAAAATAATCCATTAAAAAGTTTTGATATGATTCACCTGGCTGACATATAAGCATCCCTAAACTGTTATTTATTGTGCCCTGATACTGGGCCTGGCACTTTGCACATATTGTCTTATGTGATGCTCACAGTGACTGCCTGAGGACTGTGCTCCTTTGACAAACACAGGAACTGGCAAAGGCTCTAAGTGATCTGCTTAATATCACATCACTGCTGAGGGATAAAGGGGCAAGTTGCATTGATCTCTGACTCACTGCAAAGTCCACGTTCATTCCTCTGAACCTCAACTCCAACTTGAAAACACCCTTCCTATTTTAAGTGTCTGAAAAAAAAATTCAAAAGCACCTGCTACATGGTGATGATTTAAAAAATTAAAAATGCTGAAAGTACACGTAAGTATCAAAGAAGGCAATCACTTGTTTGTCACAGCACAACTTGGGGACCTCAGAAATAGGAAAGGCATCTGAAAAAACAGTCATTGCGCTTTCTCATGCTGGGAATGGACAGTGGAAACAGACCTGCCATTTCCACCTGAGCCCCCTTTAGGGGAACAAGGAAACTTTGTGTATCTTTCAGTTCTAGAAAAGGGAAACCTTGCTCCTGAGTTAAAGAGCAAAAGTTTCATCTCAGCCTTTAAGAATGATATCTTTTCATTTCTTCATGGGGTACTGGAAGCCCTGCCAAAACCCATGAGTGGGAAACCAGATGTAAACCACCCTGGGCAGTCTGCACCACTAGTCCCTGCCAAATATGAGGCTCCTTCAGGGATGTTATTACAGTGTTGTATTTCGGTCTTCATACCTGAGTTATTCTTCACATTGCTTACGTGTTATATATAGCCTTTTAGATGTATGGAACATTTCATAATACATTTCAAAATGCATACGTAAAAATGTAGACAAGAAAGTAGGACCAATATTTTCAAAAGAAGTAGAGACGTATTTCCTTGGTAGAAGAATAGATTAAAAAAAATGGGGATAATACATTTCATGCCATACTATAGAGTTAAAAGAATGGACAAGATCTGTTTGAACCTATGTGATTAGATCTTAAAAAATACATTGTTGTGTGAAAATGGCACATTGCAAAAGAACATGTACACTATGATATTTACTTAAATGTAAAAAAACCCTACGTATTTTCTATGGATATAGTCATAGGTAAAAGTATGTATTGAGAATCTATGCCAATCCTGCATTTGTGGTTACTCGTTAGCTGGGAGACAGTAGTGATGCTGGAGGAACTGAGGTTATTGGAGGATGGAGAGGGATTCAGCTTGATTTATGACAGCTAGTTTTAAAAAGTGTGGTCCCTGGACCTTTAGGTGTTCCTATGACTCTTTCAGGGGATTTTCAAAGTAAAAACTGTCTTAGTGCAATTTGGCTGCTATAACAAAATACCAATGATTGGGTAGCTTTGAAACTACAATGTCTCATAGTTCTGCAGGTTGAGAAGTCCAACATCAAGGTGCTGGCACATTCGGTATGTGGCGAGGGCTCGCTTTCTGGCCCATAGGCGGCACCTTCTCACTGTGATCTCATGTGGTAGGAGTAGGAAGGCGACTCCCTTGGACTTCTTTATTAAGGGCATTAATCTCATTCAGGAGGGCTCCACACTCATGATATAATCACTCCTCAAAGCCCCACCTCCTAATATCATGACATGTCCTATTAGATTTTTAATATTTGAATTTGGGGGGAACACAAACATTCAGTCTACAGCAAACACTAAGATGCCATTTGCCTTGTTCACTGTGTTGACATTTGCACCAAAGGTGTGACACCAATGGTGTGTATGTAGTACTGCTGGGCGCCTTAGTAGAAATGAGGCAGTGGGGTCCAGCTGTGCTGGTCATCACTTCCACAGCACTGGCACACAGTCGAAGTGAAAAAATAAGCCTGCCAATTTCACTTAAAAAGTGGCAAAAAATTGCTGAGTGTGGTGGCTCACACCTGTAATCCCAGCACTTTGGGAGGCTGAGGCAGGCAGGTCACCTGAGGTCAGGAGTTTGAGACCAGCCTGGCTAACATGGCAAAATCTTGTCTCTACTAAAAGTATAAAAATTAGTTGGGCGTGGTTGTGGGTGTCTGTAGTCCCAGCTACTTGGGAGGCAGAGGTGGGAGAAACACCTCAACCTGGGAGGCAGAGGTTGCAGTGAGCCCAGATTGTGCCAAGATTGTTGCCTGGGCAACAGAGTGAGACTCTGTCTCAAAAAAAAAAAAGTGATAAGAGAATTATTACTTTTATTAAATTTGGCCCTTGTGTACACATTTTAAAAGGTTATTCTGGGTGATGAAGTATGCACAAAGTACTTTTGCTGCATTCCACAAAGTACAATAATTCCCTTAAGAAAAAAGCACTTTTGTGTCAGAGTTGAGAGCTTTTTTCTATGAAACACCATTTTTATTTGAAAGAATGACTGTCAGGCAAGCGGTGGTTACTCACACTAGGGTATTTGGCAGATATTTTCCTGAAAATAAACAAAAGGAGCCTGTCACTTCAAGAAAAACAACTGACAGTATTTGTTACCAATGATAAAATACAAGTTTTCAAGCAAAAATCAGAATTTTGGAAAACTTGTTTCTGCCATCATGATCTTGACAACTCAAATACTTGAAGACTTTTCTGGTAAGATCAGTAGTAATATTGACAAATGGGTTTTTTTTTTTATATTGTCCAATCAAATGAGCCAACATTTGGAAGATTTGCATAGCTGGTGAACCAATATTTTCCAAATAATCTATATGTTTTGTTACAAAACCATTTTATTCTTTTTCTGCATTTTCAACTTAAAGAAATTATATGCTGCAAGCTTGCTGTTATGGATGGAATTATACTGCCCCCCTCCTGTTCATATGTTGAAGCCCTAACCCCTGGAACCTCAAAATACGACTGCACTATTTGGAGATAAGGCCTTTAAAGAAGTGATTCATTAAAATGAAGTCATTCAAGGGGGCTCTAACCAGATACTGCTGGTGTCCCTATCATAAAAGGAAGAGACACCATGGGTATTGCACACTGAGAAAAGTGTGCCATGTGGGGACACAGTGAGAAGGCAGATGTCTGTAAGCCAAGGACAAGGCCTCGAAGGAAACCAACGCTGCTGGCACCTTGGTCGTCAACTTCCAGCTTCTGGCACTGTGAGAAATTAAATTTCTGTTGCTTGAGCCATCCAGTGTGTGATATTTTGTTACGGCAGCCCTAGCAAAGTAACACAGTAGCTTATCTTATAAGGAACCTAGATTAATAGAACTAAGGTTATTGAGGGGTGGGGCTGCGATAAGTCGCAGCATATAAAGCTCCAAAGAAGTTTCTCTAACATTTCCCCCCAATTATTTTATACTTCATCTTCCTTTTCTGTCATTTCCCTCTTTTCCTATTTCCCCTTTTTTTAATGCCCCAAAGTCAAAGTGACAAATCTAGCCAAGGGTTGCTGCTGTTGCTGGTGTGTGTGTGTGTGTGTGTGCACATGCGTGCAGGGAACGTAGTATTAGAGGGTACAAATAATGACTGTTTTTCTTTTCTTTTTCATGTACTGGCATTAATGTAGACCCTTTCCTCTGACCTACTATTAAGAGTGCAACTTGGAGATGAGAGAGAAGAAATTTAATCATGGAGCTTTTGCCCCAAATGTCTCAGGCAGAGGTGTTTAGGATTGATATGGAGACCCTTTAAAAACACAAAGTAAAGAGAAAAATATGCCTCTAGAAAAATAAGGTCAGGACTATTATTTCTCAAGGAGTGAGACCAACATTAAATTAGTGGGAAGAGCATATATCCTTCTTGTAGCCTGACTGGGTGTCTTTGGAAGGATAATTAATTTTTCTGTTTGCAAGTCTTGTTAGCCTTCTGGTATTTGCAGAAGAATAATTGCCCCAGCATGGTAAGTAGAAATAATTTTTTTTTTTTTTGAGATAGAGTCTCACTCTGTTACCCAGGCTGGAGTGCAGTGGCACCATCTTGGCTCACTGCAACCTCCACCTCTTGGCTTCAGGTGATTCTCCTGCCTCAGCCTCCCGAGTAGCAGGGACTACAGGCATGTGCCATCATGCCTGGCTCATTTTTGTATTTTTTTTCTTTTTTGAGATGGAGTTTTGCTCTTGTTGCCCAGGCTGGAGTGCAATGGCACGATCTCAGCTCATTGTAACCTCTGCCTCCCGGGTTCAAGCAATTCTCCTGCCTCAGCCTCCAGACTAGCTGGGACTACAGGAATGTGCCACTATGCCTGGCTAATTTTGTATTTTTAGTAGAGACAGGGTTTCTTCATGTAGGTCAGACAGGTCTTGAACTCCAGACCTCGGGTGTTCCACCTGCCTTGGCCTCCCAAAGTGCTGGGATTACAGGCTTGAGCCACCACACCCAGCCTCATTTTTGAATTTTTAGTAGAGATGAGGTTTCACCATGTTGGCCAGGCTGGTCTGGAACTCCTAGCCTCAAGTGATCCACCCACCTCGGCCTCCTAAAGTGCTAGGATTACATACATGAGCCACCATGCCTGGCCAGTGGGAAGAATTTGAACTGCAATCAAAGCACTTCCTATTTCCCTGCCTGTTCTTAACTTAGAACTAAACCCACTCCCTCCCTTGCCCAAGGGAAGTCATCAGAAGTGTGAGCTTGAGTTGGCCACCCAGAGTCTTTTATGAGTGTTGTGTGGGTCCAAGCAAGACAAAGCCACCCTCCCAAGTTTGGGACCAACGTTTGTCCTGGGACCAATATTCACTCATGGCATCCCCAGCCAGTTCCCAGAGTCCTGTTGAGTTGCCCTTATTGTAATAATATCAGCAGCAATTAGCTGGGCGTGCCTGTTGGCTGGTGCCTGTAGTCCCAGCTACTTGGGAGGCAGAGGCGGGAGAAACACTTGAACCCGGGAGGCAGACGTTGCAGTGAGCCCAGATTGTGCCAAGATTATTGCCTGGGCAACAGAGCAAGACTCTGTCTCAAAAAAAAAAAAAAAGGTAACAAAAGTATTACTTTTATTAAATTTGGCCCTGTGTACACATTTTAAAAGGATATTCTGGGTGATGAAGTATGCACAAAGTATCTATTAAATACCCACTGTACACCTGAACTACTTGCTGTCTTCGTTAAGCCAACAACAATCCTGTAAGGTTATCATCCTTGGAAGGGACTGGGTGGCTCCTCTTAAACCTGTTTCCCATTGCGGACACACAGCTAAACTCTATTTCCCAGATTCTTTTACCGCTAAGCACGGTGACACGATTAAGTTTTAGCTACAGGCATGTGTGTGAAAGTATTGTGTGTTACTTCCAGGCCTGGGCTAAACACTGCTCCCATATCTGACTCTCTACATTCTTTTCTCCTCCTCCATCTTGTGCAGACAGGCACCAGAATATTGGAAGCTGCAAGCTGCTTTTCTAATCACATCTTGGAAGACAGCTGACACCCATTTCAGACTCTATGAGAGGAACAAATAAACTCCTATTATGTTAAGCCACTGAGATTTTTAGAGTTGATTCTAATAGCTTATCAGAGCAGCTCATAGTACTTACAGTGTAATACATCCCATTTTACAGGTTATGAAGCTGAGCCATACTGGGTGTGGCTCATGCTTGTAATTCTAGCACTTTGGGAGGCCGAGGCAGGAGGATTATTTGAGGATGGGAGTTTGAGACCCCCATCTCAAAAAAAAGATTAAAAAATGAGCTACTGTGATGGTGTGTGCCTGTAGTCCCAGCTACTTGGGAGGCTGAGGCGGGAGGGTTCTTTGAGCCTAGGAGATCGAGGCTGCGGTGTGCTGTGATCATGCCACTGCACTCTTGCTTGGGCCACAGGGTGAGACCCTGTCTCAAAAAGAAAAAAAAAAAAGAATAAGCTGAGCCTTGGAACATTTATGTTGTCCAGATTCTTCCAATGAATCAGCAGCTGTATATAACCTTGAATTGTTTGTATTTCCTTGAGAATGAAGTGGCAAGAATCTGTCTCAGAGTAGTGGGAAGTATGGTGTGTGTGAGTGTATGTGTGTGTAGCACGGATCTACTAGTGTGTATGGGCACTATAAGGTCCCTGAGGGTCCCTGAGGTCCCTCTCAGTCTTAAGCAGGGAATGAGAAATGTCAGTTTCAGGTACCATACTATACCCTTGCTAAGGGATGGAGAGCTACATCATGTGCTTTGCTTCTGGGCACTGCTGAGCAAGAAGCAGTGACTCCAAAGTGACTGAAACTCTCTCCCCAGTGTGTCTGCAGCCATGGTGCTGACTGACAAGATCCCAATTCTTATCTGCAATGTGGAGGGCCTGGCCAAGGCTGATGCTGGCTTATGGGAGAATGTAACTCTGTAAGATGCCAGCCTTTCCCAGGGTTATCAGTTTCAGAAGCCTGGCAGCATGTGGAAGGAAAACAATCTCAGGTTGTCTTACCATGCTCAGGGAAGGTCCCCCTCCCACCTTGCCATGTGGAATCTCTATTGGAGCATAGCAGAAAACAAACCACCCCCGTGTCCCCCCCCCATTCCACTTTTTTCAGAACTGTATCGGCATGGGGAAGCCTGGGCAGTGATGTGGCTGGTCTTCCAAGCCTATGCCCAGCTCTCTACTGTTTGTAGATTTAGAAACTGTTAGCAGGTTGGTGCTTAAAAGGATCTTAGTGACTATTTTGGGCTGATAACCTCACTTTAGGGCTCAGAAAACTAGGCCAGAGACAAGTGACTCAGTGAAGGTCACAGAACTTGTTAGTGGCATATTTGAGCCCTTATTACATGCTTAGCATTATCTCATTGTTTCAGGATCGGATTCCCAAGAAAAGCGACTCAGAGACTCTAAGGCTTGTGTGCAAGAAATGTATTCATTGGCCAGGCGCGGTGGCTCACACCTATAATCTCAGCACTTTGGGAGGCTGAGGCGGGGGGATCACCTGAGGTCAGGAGTTAAAGACCAGCCTGGCTAACGTGGTGAAACCCCATCTCTACAAAAATTAGCTGGGCATGCTGGTAGGTGCCTGTAATTCCACCTACTTGGGAGGCTGAGGCAGGAGAATCACTTAAACCTGGGAGGTAAAGGCTGCAGTGAGCCATGATCGTGCCATTGCACTCCAGCCTGGGTGACAGAGTGAGACTCTGTCTCAAAAAAAAAAAAAAAAATGTATTTATTGGATACCCCCCTTGGGAACACACCTGAGGAGTGAAACAGGTAGGACTGGACAGAAGGAGAAGTTGAACTGCGTGTAGGAGCAACAGACATCTCAGCTGCTGCCATGGGGAGTGCTGAAACTGGGAGTGGCCCTTCAGAGATGTCCCATGGTGAGACAAGGGGGCTGGACTTTCTACCCCACCTGGACCAGTCACTGCATGTGGGCTGCTCCCAGAGAGGGGTGGTAACCTTGGGTGAGGTGGCTGCCTTTGGCAGAGGGCAGTTTCCAGGGCTGGTGGAGTAAGTGCCCCAGTCCTAGGTCCTGGAGAGGATCTGGATGGAAGACCGTAGCATCGGCTGTTCTTACATTTACACTCAGAGCTTAGGATGATAGAAACTGAAGCTTCCGTCACACAGCCACTAAGTGGTGGAGCTAAGAGAAAAATTCAGATCTCTGGGTCTCAGCTTTCAGCTTGAAGGCTCAAAGTCGTAAGTAAGGAGGCACAACAGAGGGGACAAAAAATAACAAGGTCGCTCTTGACGCTGATGGACTTCCTATTTAGGGAAGCAGCCTCAGGGGGGTGCCTGTTGAGGACTGGGCTGACCGCTGAAGTGTATACTGGAGGAGAGAAGAGGTGGTGGGGATGGGGAGGGGTGTGTGTAAGGGAAGGAGCTTGGCAGCAGGAGCAAAGGGTGGAAGAGAGAAGATTGGTGCTGAATTCCAGAAAGCCTGATCTCCCAGGAGGAGCCAAGGAATCCCTGTAACCACAGAGGAATTTCTGTTTCCCTGATGTTAGGGTCTTGGGAGCAACATAGGTGGGGTGGGGTAGAGGGGTCATCCTAATAGTTCTTGAAACTTGAAAGAGGCTGACCCTTCCCCAACCAGCAGATCACCACATCCCCTAGGGACATAAAGCCTTAAGCAATTGATGGTATCTGTGGTAGTCTTAGCACCTGGGAGACATATATTCTGCTAGGAAAAATTGTGGAAGACTTTGAAATGGGCAAAAAAGACTACTGGGTGTCTTATCTAGGGCACCATTCCTGGTTATCTGCATTGCCTTGGAGTTTTGTTTTGTGACTCTGCAATTTGTAGAACACTGAGAGTAATACACATGATTCTGACACACAGAAACGGAAATGAATTTTGTCCAGTGAGGATGCAGTTGGTTATTGCACTGTGGGTATTGATGAGTTTTATACTTATTTGTAGACTCATTTCAGCATTTCAGATTACTTAGATATGTGTGTTCTTGGAATGATCCTTCGACCTGGTTATAACATCTTACTAGTTCTCTTAATGAGTTAAATAAATCTTTGACACATGCTTATTTTTTTAAAGAAGGATACATTCAGGTTCTCTCTCTCTGTTTAGTTGCTCTAAAACCAGGGAAAGTCGAACCACACTCTGCAGAGACCTCAGAGACTGCAGGAGGAAGGTGGTACCAAGAGGATGGACAGGGAGAGGCTTGAGAACATCCACTCCACACCCTCATGTCAACCAGAGAAGCTCTACCCTTGTCTATACTTTTCTCTTTTTTTCCAGCAGGGAGGATCTACGTAAGATTTCATTAGAACTAAAGTGTCATGGGTTGAATTGTGCCCCGCCCCCTGCCCCAAAGATATTGAAACCCTTTTTCTCAGTACCTGTGAATGTGGACCATATTTGGAAATAAGGTCTCTGCAGATGGTCAAGTTAAAATGAAGTCATTAGGGTGAGCCTTAATCCAACATGACTGTGTTCTTGTAAAAATTTATAAGGATATTTGGACATAGAGATAGGCATGCACACAGAGAGAGCCATGTGAAGATAAAGGCAGAGTTCATGATGATACATCTGCAAACCAAGGAACTCCATATTACCAGAAAGCAACCGGAAGCTAAGAGATAGGCACAGAACAGATTCTCCCTCACGGCCCTCAGAAGGAATCAACCATGCTCACACCTTGATCTCAGACTTCTAGCCTCCATAACTGTAAGACAATAAGTGTCTGTGTTTTAGTCATCATGGGTGTGAGAGTTTGTTACAGCAGCCCTAGGAAGCTAATACACAAGGTTTCTGCATACACACACAGTATAAGCCACCAGATTTTGGCTTCTACCCTCTCTTTATCATGAGAAGTAGAGTTAAGCCTTTAGAGTGTTACAGTGCCTCAAGTACCTTAAATATAGCCTCCATTCAAGTGGGGAGGCACTTTATCTTTTTGGTTGTAAAACTCTCCAGGAAAATATGAGATCCAAAATAGTACACTCAGTTGCAGTTTGACATGGCATAATTGCAGCTCTCCTGTTTGTTGTAGGCAAAAGAAGAGACCCTCACTGTTTCTTAACAAAAAAAAAACAGATCGTTGCCTAAAAGGCACCCAGTTACTGTGTCCTCAATTTCCCAATCAGAACTGTCAGAGATTACACTTAATTAAGCTGTCTTCTCCCAGCCTTGTAGCATCCGGCCAGTTCTAGTGGTAATTATTAAGGCTTCGCAGTAGGGCTGGCTTTCCTCTGCCTCTCTGCACACTCTCATGGTAGGCAGGGGTAGTTTGAGCTGACATGAGATCTTGGCTTTTTTCTTAGCGTATTCTGGACCAAGCACTGACTGTTTTTAAGCATTATTTTTGTTGACTCTTGGTTGATCTGACTTTTCAACAAGAATAGAAATACTGAAGAGAACACACCGGGGCTTGAAGCGGGAGTGACTTGTGGGCAGGGCAGGGCCACTTTCTTTTTGTCTTGCAAGGAGTTCTCTGGCTGTTCTTTAAGGGGCTGGGGGCAATGAACCTGGAGAATCAGCTTCCTGCTTATCTTGGGCTGAAGAGTTGTCAGCTGTTCAGTTATCCTCTCTGCTTATTGATCTATATGATGCGTGTCTGGTGCCTATGCATTGCTTGCATCCCCTGGGTTGATTATACACTTGACTCTGATGGAGATCTCATTATTTGTTTTTCTGTAGGAGATTAAGTAAATGTCTAGAGCTGGAATAGTGGAGAGGGCAATGAAGGTGAGGCAGGAATAGAGAGTTGAGATTCTGTTTTGCATCTTTCTTGCTTGCTACAACACACTTGGCATAAGAGGATTTATTTCTGTCTTCTGTATTCTGTTCTATTGGTTTATGTGCCTCTTTTATGCCAGTGCCATGCTGTTTTGATTATTATAGCTTTGTAGTATATTTTGGAGTCAGATCTTATGATGCCTCCAGCTTTATTTTTGTATAGGATTGATTTGGCTATTTGAGGTCTTTTGTAGTTTCATACAAGTTTTAGGATAGTTTTTTCTGTATCTGTGAAGAATGTCATTGGTATTTTGATAGGAATCACATTGAATCTGTAGATTGCTTTCGGTAGTATGCCCATTTTGACAACGTTAATTCTTCTAATCCATCAATATGGAACATCTTTCTATTTTTTTGTATGTCCTCTTCAATTTTTTCATCAGTGTTTTGCAGTTTTCATTGCAGGGATCTTTCGCCAGCTTAAGTTTATTCTTAGATATTTGTTTTGTGGCTGTTGTAAATGGGATTGCTTTCTTGATTTCTTTTTTAGCTAGTTTGTTACCAGTATACAGAATTGCGACTGATTTATGCATGCCGATTTTGTATCTGCAACTTCATCTTTTTTTTTTTTTTTGAAACAGAGGCTTGCTCTGTCACCCAGGCTGGAGTTGGAGTGCAGTGGCTCAATCTTGGCTCACTGCAACCTCCATCCTCCAGGTTCAGATGATTCTTGTGCCTCAGCCTCCCCAAGTAGCTGAGACTACAGGTTCGTGCCACCATGTCTGGCTAATTTTTTGTATTTTTAGTAGAGACAGGGTTTTGCCACGTTGCCAGCTGGTCTTGAACTCCTGACCTCAAGTGATCTGCCTGCCTCAGCCTCCCAAATTGTTGGATTACAGGCATGAGCCACCACTCACCACCTGACTTATCAGTTCTAAGAGGTTTTTAGGTAGAGTCTTTAGGTTTTTCTATATAAATGTTTTCTGCAGACTGGGACAGTTTGACTTCCTCTTCTCCAGTTTTGATGCTCTTTATTTCTTTCTCTTGTTTAATTGCTCTGGCTAGGACTTCTAGTACTATATTGATTAAGAGTGGACTATAGGCGAGAGAGATCCAAGATGGCCGATTAACCACAGCTCAGGATTGTAGCTCCCAGTGAAAGCGCAGAGAGTGAGTGGATGCTGCACTTTCAGATGAATTTTTGTTGCCCACAGACTGGGAGATTCCCGGCGGAGGAGCCACGCGGGTCGCCAGCACGACTCTTTTGGCCGGCACGGCTATTTTGCCAGTGCCCTGGTGCGGCGCTTCTCAGTGCGGAGTATACGGGATGGGGTGCCCTTTGAGTCGGGCTCAGCTGGTCCCATTGTCACAAGGAGAACAGCAATTGGAAGCGCTGAGGACTGAGAGTTTAACAGTAAGCACAGCTGAACCGGGAAGGTCCAGCTCTGTGGGCAAGGGGCATCCGCCAAAGGAAAACTAAGAAACAGAAAAAACTTCATCACCAACAAGCCGGATGTCCACTCAGACCCAATCTGAAAGTCAGCAATTACAAAGATGACAGGTGGATAAATCCACAAAAATGGGAAGAAACCAGTGCAAAAAGGC
>CAUYLG010044401.1:0-11681 GCA_963573385.1 Cacajao melanocephalus | reverse complement strand
GTCGTCTTTGTAATTGCCGACTTTCAGATTGGGTCTGAGTGGATGTCTGGCTTGTTGGTGATGAAGTTTTTTCTGTTTCTTAGTTTTCCTTCAATGGATGCCCCTTCCCCACAGAGCTGGGCCTTCCCGGGTTCAGCTGTGCTTACTGTCGCCGATGGCTTTTAACATTCTGGTTTCCTCAAGCTTGGGTCAGGGGAAGCTGGTTTCAGCTCTGGCCAGTGGCCGTTGGAGTCTGGTTTGCAAGATGATTAAAGTGATGGAACACAAGAGAGCTATTTCAGTGTTACTGACAAATAAATACCAGAGACTTTTAAAAGGACATTGTACTCTAAGAACACAGTCCGAGGGATAATCAGGGGCCATTTTGCTCCTACTCAGGAGTCCAGGTGACTCTCATCACTGGATGGACCTGGGAGGTGCGGCTGCCAGATGGACGTCACCCTGTAGCTCTGCACACAAAGACAGCAGGCAGCTGAGAGCGATGGCCTAGTTATTCCTTCCTGTGGGTTCATCTTATACACTTTTTTTTGCTTATCCTTAAGTACATTTTTCTTTCTTGAAAAAAGTCCATTCGGAATAGCAGACCACTTAAACATCCTAATTCCAACCTTAGCATGGACAGAATACCAGTTTAACAATACAGAACATTTTCAGTCCCCTTAGCCTAAGCAATTTCTTTATCAGCAGCTTGACTAGAAGTCCTGAAGTGTGCAAATTCTGTTAGTGGCTGCATTTTCCAGTCCCTCCTTAGCCAGCCAGGGAGCTACATGTCCTATTTCCCGGGAGTTGTTCTATCTTGGTCTTCATGATCTCTTGGTTGGTTCCGAGCATTCTGATTTAGTAACAGTGACATTGAGTGTAAAGAAGGGAGTGCGATGGCTTTTAATGTGATTTTGACTTTGCATTTCTCAAAGAATGAGCTTTCTGCTTTTCTGTAACTCATGCAGATGAGAGTCGTGATTGTAGACTGGGGATCTTGAAACATTCCATGAGCACTATCAATAAGATTGTAAAGGTCTCTAGTCTGGTGGGCTCCACTGGCACCGTTTCTCTGAGGTCTCTCCCTCTGAACATAGAGGGAACGGCAGGTGACATGAGCACCCTAGTTCTGCTAGCAGACTGCTTTATCCTGCTGAGAGCTGAAGGTGCTGGGGAAATGAAAAATGATGCTTCCTTACAAAAAGGTCCCCAGTGAAAAAGGATGAGAACTTCTTCATAGGACGCCCGTTCAACTCTTCTTTCTAACAGCTGTGGAGTTCACGAATCCTCCAGGCGCAAGGTCATGTGAGACCACCCTTCTCTGTGTGGTCAAAGCAGAGGACAAAGGAGGGGGAAGGGCATTCTTGTGGCATTCATGGCATGTTCCCCACGTTTTCTGTGGCATATTATTCCTGGACCAGGAAGTGCAAGACAAAAACAATGTTAGATCAAAATGAATTGAATTAAAAAGGCTTTTAGTTGGCCTTGGTAAGGTCTTAGGCTCTCTAAGTTAAAAAGAACCTGCATCTACTCTAGCTAGCCTTCTGATCCTTGAAGCCTCTCTACAGCATCCCTTGTTGTCCAGTCTGTGTTTGAATACTCCTGAGACAGCAAACTCACGACTTCACAAGGCAGACCATTCTGCATCTGTATGGCTCTATTTGGAAGTGTTTTATAGCTTCCACCCATTGGTCTTAAATTCTGCCCTTAGAGGAATGAGGAACCGTACATAGAAATGGTTACTAGTTTGCACATGAGCACTGTCTGTAAATATGCACTCAATCACTTAACAAGCAAGCAAGCAAACAAACAAATGAATAAGCAAATATTAGAATGAGCTGAGAGCTCCTCTTAACACCACATGTTATTTAATTCCCTTGGTTTAATGTGCTCAGAGACTTCTGAGTGTATGTATTAATTTTCTATCCTTTTTTTTTTTTGTGACGGAGTGTTACTCTATCACCCAGGCTGGAATGCAGTGGTCCGATCTTGACTCACTGCAACCTCCGCTTCCCGGATTCAAGCAATTCTCTTGCCTCAGCCTCCTGAGTAGCTGGGATTATAGGCATGCGCCACTATGCCCAGCTAATTTTTGTATTTTTAGTAGAGACGGAGGTTTACCATGTTGGTCAGGCTAGTCTCGAACTCCTGACCTCATGATCTACCTGCCTCAGCCTCCCAAAGTGCTGAGATTACAGGCGTGAGTCACCGCGCCTGGTTGTATGTATTAATTTTCAAAAGACATGACTTTCCTTCCTCACAATAGTACTGCATTTTAGTACTCACTTAGTTGTATCTGGTAGGTCACATTTAACTGGTTTATATTGTTAAGGAATTATGCATGGAATATTTTGTGAGAAGAAATAAGAGGAAACTTGTGTTAATTGTCTTGGGGAAGTATATCATTTAAAAAAGATTATGAACCCTTAACATTTTTCCGTTAGTAAACTTGTTTAGTAACATATTTGTAACCCATAGCTCCTTAGAAATCAGACTGCCTGCTTGAAGGACAATTTTATTTTAATTTTACCTTCTCGAAGGCCATATGCTAAAGGTAGGCAAGTTAAGCCTTTTGTGGGGGTTAAGGAAAGGGTTACCTTTTTTTTCCACAGTGCAGTCATACACACCTAAAAACGTTCCAGAATTTTTGGTAGAAATTGTAAGAAAGTATTAAAACTTGAGAAATGAATTAACAAGCCACTTCTTTATACAGAGGCAGCATTCCACTGCTTTGAATGAATAGTACTTTATTCCTACAACGGCATAAATCGTGGGCTGAAATGTGGAATGAACGTGTGGCCTCGAAATCAATAAGAGTGTGTGTGTGCATGTGTACTCAGATTAGAACGAGTCTGTGCAAATAAGATTATAAGTCTGACCTAAACTCATAGAACCCTGAAATAGAAGAGTTTAAAATGAAATTCTGTCTTCAGCTCACACCAGTGAGTTTAAGCATTTCTTCAAACTTCTCAAACAGATCATTTTTTTCTATAGCATTAATAATTTCTACTACACAAAGAAAGAATGCTTGATATTTTAGCCTACATTCTTATTAACTTTTTATTTTTAGAGCAGACCTGTAGATGTGTTAATTTTTCCCGTAGGAATTATTGAACAGGGACTGTGGAAAAATGAAACTACTTCTTTTGAAGTAATGTAGAAGTTATCATAGTGTTTCTTTGTGTGAGTCATTGTTAGGTTTTACATAGAAGAATTATCTTAATCCTCACAACAACCCTATGAGATTTTACAGATGAGGAAATAGAGGCACTGAATGTCTAAATAACTTGCCCAGGCCATGCTGCTAGTAAGTGCTAGAGCCCAGATTTAAGCCCTAGCAGTCTGGTTCCTGAGTGTGTTTTTCTTTTTTTTTTTTTTTTTGAGATGGAGTCTCACTCTGTTTCCTAGGCTGGAGTGCAGTGGGGTGATCTCGGCTCACTGCAACCTCTGCTCCCCGGGTTCAAGTGGTTCTCCTGCCTCAGCCTCCTGAGTAGCTGGGATTATAGGCACACACCACCATTCCAGCCTAATTTTTGTATTTTTAGTAGAGATAGGGCTTCACCATATTGGCCAGGCTGGCTTGAACTCCTGACCTTGTGATCCACCCACCTCAGCCTCCCAAAGTGCTGAAATTACAGGTGTGAGCCACTGTACCTGGCCAAATGTGGTTTCTTAATCATTACATGGCAGCCTCTCAGAGCATCACATGTAAACTCCTGTCACACTTGGAATGACATCTTGCTTCTATTCATTAAGATAAGGCCAGTCTCTTTGTGCCACAAAGAGACTCAATGATAATTTTAGTTGTTTAAGGAAATACATGTTTTATTTCCCACTCATGTGGTCTGAGGGGAGCATCCCAGGTAAGCAGGCCTACAAGGCCTCAGGGTGGAGGCAGGGCTTTTGCTCACTTTCCACGGGAGAAAACTGATCCCTACCTTGGTCCCGTGGTCACACCTACAGGAAGGATGGGAAAAGTCACCCAGCCATGGTGTTAGGGAAAAGGGGAGAGCATATTTTGATGGGAAACCATCAACCATGACCAAAAAGGAGAATATAATTATCTTGACAGAAACAACTTGTGGCCAATTGCAGTGGCTCACACCTATAATTCCTTTGGGAGGCCGAGGGGGTTGGATCACTGGAGCCCAGGAGTTCAAGACCAGTCTGGGCAATATGGTGAAACTCTATCTCTTCAAAAAATAAAAAAATTAGCTGGGTGTGGTGACACGAGCCTGTAGTCTCAGCTACTTGGGAAGCTGAGTTGGGAGGATGACTTGAGCCTGTGAGGTGGAGGTTGCAGTGAGCTGTGATCGTACCACTGTACTCCAGCCTGAGTGACAGAGTCAGAACTGTCTAAAAAAAAAAAAACAAAAAAAAACACAACGTGTGCAACAGAAAATAATTAAAGAGAAGAAAAAAGTCTCTCTTAATTCCACTGGGCATTTGTTTTTCCTTCATGCTGCTCATCATCCACTCCCTTCCATTAGCCCTCTGATTTCCTTTTGGGGAATCACATCTCTCCCTGATAAGGGATGTCTTATGTGATTGAAAAGCAGGTCAAGTGCCTTCCATCAGCCCCAGGGGTGGGTGTGTGACACAGGCTGGACCAATAGCAAGCCCCTTCCCAGGGATTTGAAATTTGAGGGGAATAAAAGCGCTGGAGTTTATTCATTCCTGGAGATGCACCTTGACCAGTAACTCTGTATGATCAGGTTCCTAAGGTTGCTGTCTAGAAGCCTCTAGAACTGCCTTAGTGCTCACTGATTGATTGGTGTGGCTTCTCAGTCTTCAGTCCTCTGAGCTCTCAGTATCCTAACAAAACCCCGTTTGTTGGAACTAGTCAGAATCGTTTCCTGTTGTTTGCCACTAATGATTTTTGACAGATATACTTGCTATCCGGAGGAAATCTCTGCCAACGTTTGATGTGTTTTCCTTCCATTGTTTTCTAGTATATTTTTTCATAGTCAGGATTATATTGTTTATATTATTTTATACTCATTCTGAAAATATTTGTACATGGTGACTCTTGTTAATGTATAGTTTTTTAATTGCTGAGAGAGTAGATCTTAAATGTTCTCACCACAAAAAATGATAAGCATGTGAGATGAGGATATGTTAATTAGCTTGACTTAATCATTTTACAATATAGTCATGTATCAAAACATCATGTTGTATGCTGTAAATGTATACAATTTTTGTCAACTATACAAAGGAAAAGAAACAAAAAGTAAAAATGAAAACAAAAACATAGAAATGAATATTCTTTTCATTTCATAACAGTAGTTGTATAATATTAGATGGCATGAATGTTCCATATTTATCAAGGTAGTTAACAATTTTTTGTTTCATAAGCAAATTTTTAAAATTATTTAGAACCATAGGGCTATTTCATTTATCAAAGACCCTGTATATTATTTTGTTAAAATTTAATGTTATCTTAAAGTTTGTAACTATTTACAGTTACTCTTTTATTCAAATACATGGAGTTTATATTATTTCCAATATACAGGTGATTCAGGCAGAATTATCAGTATTTTGTTAGAAAATTCAAGGCCGTATGACTTTCCCTAGATAATATGGTCACAGAGACTTTGAAAAAAAAAAAATCAAGTCTTCAGAACACAGAGGATTTTATGTGAAACTACTCTGAATGACACTATCATTATGGATCCATGTCATTGTACATTTGTTCAGACTCAGAATGTACAATACTGAGAGTGAATCCTAAATTATGGACTTTAGGTGATAATGATGTGTCAATCTAGGTTCGTGTGTAAAAAATGCACCACTCTTCTAGGGTATGTGGGTAATGGGGGAGGCCATGCATGTGTTAGGGGTTAGAGGGTATATGGGAAATCTCTGTATCTTCCTCTCAATTTTGCTGTGATCCTAAAACTGCTCTAAAATAGTAAAGTGTTAAAAGAAATTCAGGTCTTTTGGTGCATTGGGTTTCATCTTGTTTACCAAAATACTTTCCAGAGCCACGCTGGGTGCCCCCTTGCCTTGAGCAGCCAGCACACAGATTCTTATAGCTGTGCCTTCCAGAACTCACCTATCTCTTTAGAATGGAGGGTGGGCTGCACTGGCAAAGGGCTTGCCAAAGGTTAGTGCCTTGGACTTCTGCACGTGCCTGAACATGGGCAGTTATCCATAGTGTCAGAGAGAGACTTGGTGCTTATTTCTGATCTTCTGTAGTTTATTGGGTAAGGAGGAACGCTGAGGCAGGTTAAACAGCAGCAGTCAGAGATGAGTAGATGGAAGCACGGGCAGGAGCAAGGTTGAAGCTCATGAGTCAGCCAGCCTCAATGAAGCCAGGGAGGTGAGATCAGGGGCAGCAGGGCTCTGGGAGATGCTGAGGGTGCATCTCTCTGCCCACGTGGGATGGTGGAGAGTCATCCATCAGCAGCCGAAGAAGGGAATGCAGGACCACCAGGCACACGTGGTGCTCTGTCTTTCCTATTCCACTCTCCCTGAAAGATCACGACACATGGACACAACACAGGGGATGCAACGTGTTTGCCCGTGAAACCCTGAAGGCTGTGGAACTTAGAATATCTGAGAACAGATTTATATTTGCAGCTTGTATTGACTTCATTCCACCTTCTTTGTATTTTGTGAATCCTTATATATTAGCCGGGAGTGCAACCACAGGCAGAATAATAGCCTTCTAAAGATGTCTACTTCCTAACTCTTGTCATCTGTAATCTGTTATTATATGCAGCAAAAGGGACTTTGATGTGATGAAGGGAGGGACCTTGAGATGGAGAAATTATCCTGGGTTATCTGGGTGGGCCCAGTATAATCACAGACTTCTTGAAAGAATTGGAGAAGGAGCAGTGGTGATGAAAGCAGAGAACCAAAGTGATGCAGTATGAGAAAAACTCAGCCAGCCATTGCTGGCTTTGAAGATAGATTCAGGAGCCACCAACCAAAGCCACTGGAAAAGGCAGGGATTTAAAATGGATTTTCTGGACACTGGAAAATGCAAACAAATGGATTATCTTAGAGCCTGCAGAGGGAATGCAGCTCTGCTGAGCCCTAGAGTTTAGCCTAGTGAGATGCATTTTGGACACCTGACTGCCAGCATTTTAAGATAATACGCTTGAGTTGTTTTAAGCTACCAGGTTTGGGGTAGTTTGTGGCAGCAGCCCTGGGAAACTGATACAAATGTGTTGCTGGGCAGCGGTGGTCTTACTTTCCTGGATAACTCATGCTCAGCTTATTGGATATTAAAAAATCAGCACGGAGGTTTTATACAAAATCTTCATTTTAGGGAGAATTTAGGCGCAAATCTAACCTGAAAGCCAGAAAATCCTAGTTTCAAAATGGGAGATTTGAGGCCTCCCTTCCTCGAAAGAAATGGTAATATGTTAATACTTCTAGTGATAGAAAAAAGTTTCTTACTCTTTAAAAATAGACTCTTTAGTTAAGCATGGAACTAGAGGTCAGAGCTTTATCTTCAAACCAGTTGTTTATATTTTCTTTTGAATTTGGAACCAGGACTGTTTACGGATCATAATATAGCCATTTGGATTTTCCAGAGTGTTTTTAGAATTTTCTCATGCACAGCACCATCAAATGGTACAATGTATCATTAGACTTTATTATAAGCTTTTCAAATGAGGCATGTTTTCCAAAAATTAAGACCTAATGTGAGAGAAATTAACCATGACCTCCGTGTCCTTGTACCAGAAAGCAAACCTGTTGGCTGTGCCTTCCTCCTCATGCCTTCATCTCCTCTCTCCGTGCCAGCAACTTCCATTCCTTAGTGGATCGTATTATGAATTCCATTCACTTTTTTCCCTGTTGATAAAATGAGAACTAACAAAGTCAACTCATCTCAAGGTTTATGGCAAACACTGATTTATTCTTTTTTCAGAATAGTACCTTGCATTTGAATAATGTGAAAGTGGTGTGACATTTTTTGTGATCTAAGTGATAATTATACTTTCTAAGGATCAGCACCTCAAGACTTTTTTGGGTTTTTATTATGGCCCACTTGTCTTTCATTAGCACATTAACAATATTAAACATGCACACATGATATTGTTTTTATTTATTTGGGTATATACCCCAAATATAAGTTCCTTCAAATATAAGGACTTGAAAATAAAAGAAATCAGACTGATCTTAAATTTTAGTATCAGTCTGTTGGGTCTTTGGGCCAGAGCCCAAAATAAGGTGAAGAGTTCCCAGGACAGAGGCTTGTGGGTAATCTGAGAAAATAAATTAGCGTATACAAATATGCTAAATAATAGCCTTGCTCTATAGTGGAGATGACTGAAAAGGGAGAATCTTGAAACACTGGAATTGCCTAGCTATTCTTTGTCTCTAGAATAGAGATTGGTGGCAGGTAGTAGTGACAGCTACAGAAATCCAAATATTCTAATTGCTCTGAAAACATTTGGGAAATGGTTGTACTTGCTTCTGTTCTGGTTTTCTCAGCAACATTCTGATATTTGCTGGGCTTTCGCTGTTGCAGATCTTGCTACTTGGGGAGAATATGCTGGTCCCCAAGATGTTAATTCCCATTGCAAAAGAAGAGCTGGTGGTGTAGTCATGCCCAGCACTGTGGGCGTGGTTAATCTGAGTCTCTCTGAGTGATGACCCTGCCCTTGGTGAGGGTGCAAGGTCAGTGCCCAAACATGACTCTGGTCAGTGCACCAGGGCTGTGAGGCCCCTGCAGGGTAGCCAGCTGGATTGAACTTGGTGGGCTGCATGTTCCCATCTGCTCTCATCTCCAGTAACTACCCATTACCCTACGTTGGGGAGACCTTGTGCAAATGGTGTTGACTTTCGTGGCCAGACCTGCATTTACATCTTGGCTCAGAAACCTAATAAGTATTTGACCATGGGCACTTGAGTTGACTTTGCTGGGCCACTGTTTTTGTATCTGTAAATGGAGGAGAATACTTACATTTTAGGGTACCTGGCAGAAAATAAGCATCCAAGAAATTATAATGATTATTTTAACTTTAATTAGCTAAAGGCATCTTAAGACCTTGCAAAAAGCTAATTTATTAATTCACTTATTTAAATAAAAAATACTGATTGAGCGTCTTTGTGTGCCAGACACTATACTGTGTGCATTTTAGGGGAGAAGGCAGCCAATGGGACAGGCAGGGGGATCTCAAGGCACCAATTTCTTTTGTTTACTTCTTGGTTGTAATATTCTTTTTCTCATCTAATTAGGAAAAAAATAGATAAATAAATGCTTATTTTAAATGCGTTCAAAATGTAAGCAAAAGGTTTATATTGAACTTAAACCAGCATTAATTAATCAGTTTTAAATCACAGAAAAAAAATTCAATACAAAAATTCCTTTTTTGCTTGAGTTGAAGACTTACTAGGTACTTGGAGCTGACATGGTAAATGTTTTACTGTAGCAACATTTTAGATTTGAATCTTTACATTGGCTACAGCAGGGAGTTTGTTTTTATAGCAATTAATTTTTCTTTTGAAATTAATATGAAAGGGATACATTTAATGATCCATAGAAATATTGACTTTATGTAAAGGAACAGCTAAAGCCAATTAGCATGTTTTAATTTGCATAGATAGTGCAGCTCATTAGGCATAAATGTGTTCTCAGTGCAATGCATGATATTTCTCAACTATGTGATATGATTGAGAAGACTTTGGCGGTCTTTTCAAATTTAACCTTTTCAATGACAGACAGAATTCTGTTGACTTCTTACAGCCTAGGTGTTTTGGGTAAAATATTTTTGTAGTTACAGATTTCAGAGTGAAAACAGTGATTTCCATGCTTTGTTGATCAAAATCCTTCTATATATGGTGGGTGGAGTAGGCAGAGGGCTTGGGGTCTTGCCTTGGAGCTCCGGCTTGTTCCGTGGGCATGGAGATCAGTTTCACGGTTTCTGGGGTGTTGTTCACAGCAGGTTTGGGAAATGGTGGTGACAGGACTAAGACTCAAGAGGAAAATCTAGCAGACATCCCCCACTTGGTTCTTGGGTGCCAGCCTTGAATTGAGAACCCAACGGGGAACATTTCAAGGTGACTTGAGTTCCAGCAGAAAAGGAGAGGGCCAGCTATACCATTTGGTCACTGATTCTTGGACCCCATGTTTATTGTTACCTAGTGTGGTCCAGGAAACAGTACTTAAAAACCCAGTGTGTGTTTTCTAGTCTGTCCTGGCTGTGCAGCTCCAGTAGGAGATGAGATCTGAGGTCTCAGGGCCTCTGAACAGGGCTACTCTTCCCACCTTGGCGGGCCCCCTTTGGGGCAGATGTCAGGCTCAGATTATTCATCCAGGGCTTTGTTGTGTTAAAACATGCAACCAAAACCCTCCTCTGGGTGTTGCTTGGCTAGGACATTCTTGCACATGAACCAGCAGCAGCAGAAGCGTCCAGATTGGGATGGAGGAAAGTTTTTTTCCTTTTGGGCACAGAGAACAAGCAAGTGGATGGGAGGAAGAGGGGAGGGAAAGTGGAGAGAGAGAATCAGTGTGATGCATTCCCATGCCATGCCTGGCACAGCCACTCTCCTTAGCCCAGTCCAGGGAAGGGGAGCCACTGCTCAAAACTACCCCCCAAGACATGTAATGCACAGTTCTACCAGGAAAGGTTGGTTCTCTTGGATTGAACAGTGTCTCTCCAGGTAGGATAAATGTGATATTTTAGTGTGAAGTGTCCCAAGTTAAATACTTTTAGCTAGAAGCCATTTCTCCCTCCTCCGAACTCTCTTGAGCACCCCAGCTATGGTTCATGTGCTTGTCACGGTCCATCAGGCTTCATGATTATTCCTCCAAGTTTCTTATCTCCCCCTGTTAGATGAGAACCATGTGTGGACTGGGATTGTGTCTTATTTATCTCTCCTATTATGAAGCACAGTGCCTCCCTACATCACTGGGGATTGAGTCTGGCTGCCTGTAATGGAAAACCTAAAACGCTGGCATGAAATGTAGGGTTTTACTTCTCTTGTGCTAGGAGAAGCTCAGGGTCAGTGGCCCAGGACTGGTGCAGCAGCTCTTCCATGTCACCAGTGCCCTTTAGCTTTCTCTTCTGCTTTTCTTATCATTCTCAGGTTTGCAAAATGGCTCTTGTACCCCTGTCATTACATCCACCTTCCAGGTAGTCCAAAGGGGAAAAGGCGAGGTCAAAAAGGAGGGCCCAGCCTAGTGTGCTCCTTTTAGTTTTAATTTTTTTTTCTTTATTGTTATTTATTATTATACTTTAAGTTCTGGGGTTCATGTGCAGAACGTGCAGATTTTCTACATAGGTATACACGTACCATGGTGGTTTGCTGCATCCATCATCCCGTCATCTACATTAGGTATTTATCCTAATGCTATCCCTTCCCTAGCCTCCCACCCCGCTGCTATCCCTCCCCTAGCCCCTCACCCCCGACAGACCCTGGTGTGTGATGTTCCCCTCCCCGTGTCCATGTGTTCTCATTGTTCAACACCCACTTATGAGTGAGAACATGCGGTGTTTGGCTTTCTGTTCTTGTGTCAATTTGCTGAGAATGGTTTCCAGCTTCATCCATGTCCCTGCAAAGGACATGAACTCATCCTTTTTTATGGCTGCATAGTATTCCATGGTGTATATGTGCCACATTTTCTTCATCCAAGCTGTCATTGATGACCATTTGGGTTAGTTCCAAGTCTTTGCTATTGTGAACAGTGCCGCAATAAACATATGTGCATGTGTCTTTCTAATAGAATGATTTATAACCCTGTG